>MU223420.1:74351-128068 GCA_018584345.1 Thuja plicata | reverse complement strand
TATATTTCAAATAATATAATTTCAACTTCGATCCATTTGCTTTAAATTGATAGTTCAGAAATTTACAGGTAACATGATAGAGAATTCAAAGAAAATTGTTAAATGGTGTCAAAGTCATTTTGCTAGTCGGGACACAAAATACAACAAACATTATTTTTGGGAAGTGAAAGGTAATTTATATTTTGTTGGAAAGATCTAAATTAAAATTTGATTTCATCTTCATCTATGTTATCATAATTGTTGATCTAAAAATGTGCAACTTTCATTTCATATTTGTAACAAATATAGACCGATCTAATCCTTACAATTATGAAAGGATTGTTGGTATTAGAAGTTTACATCAATTGATGAGTATAGGACAACACAAGCATCTATTGATTCAAGTAAGAGGAAAATTATGTTTCTGTGTTGACTATGTTGAAGACAATCCAATGACTCAATGTGAGAATATTGTAAATGGATATGTTTCATGATGGGATATGGAGTTAATCATAATGTCTCCTTATGAAGATGATGACATTGACATAAACATTCATGATCCTATATATTAAGTTGATTATGAACATGTTTCTGATTTAGTTGTTACAGGTGCGTTCACATACATGTTTTTTTTATTTAAATTTAATTTATTATACTTTTGATTTCAATTTAATAGAATCTGGATTTGTATAGGTGATATTTTTGTTGTGGTTGCAGATCCTGACAATGCGAAAAGTGTAGATTATTATCTACTAAGATGCACGAAATCAAAATACAAGTTGCCAGAAGAAATTATAGATGGTGATGGATAGTCATATCTGACTAGTTCATTTGTTATTGAAGGAACATATTATCAACAAATAAAGATAAACAAAAATGGTGTTCAATTTATTGAATATATGTTTGACCAAAAAGTTCTACATTACAGTTACTTGGTTATAGCAACAAAGTTGCAATTTGAGACATTGCAAAAAAGAGGACATGGCAATCAAAAGTGGAGGTTGCATATTGAAGAACATGAAATTTTTTTGGAGATAATAAAAGACAGAAATGATCCAAACTATATGTATCAGGAGCTTTAGGATAAAATTCTTTTTGTAGCTCTCGTACTTTCATATTTGAACTCTATAGTTTGAACTCTTATTTAATGTATTGGATATTGGATATATGGTATTGAAATCTACAGTTTGAAATCTATAGTTATGCATGCTTGGTAAATTGTATTGTATTCTTTTATAATGTATATTTTGATGGTTCAACGGTTTTAATATATAGCTTTTATGTATGTTGTTATAGATTTTATGTATTATGTTACATGTACATGTACTTCAAAATGGTTCAATGATTTTACATGTTCAAATTATTTAGATTACTTAATTGTATTTTAAAATGGTTCAATGGTTTTAATATATATGTTATGTGCATGTTTTGATGTATGACCTCCCCTTAAGACATCCCCTTAACATATCCCTTTTTTAAATTACTTTAAATTACTTAAATGACATTGTTTAGATTATTTAATTGTATTTTGATGGTTCAATGGGTTTAATGTATAGCTTGTATGTATGTTGTTATAGCTTTTATGTATGTTGTTACATGTAAATGTGCTTCAAGATGTCTATGCTTTGATGTATGACCTCCCCTTAAGACATCCCTTTTTTAAATTACTTCAAATTACTTAAATGACATTGTTTAGATTAGTTAATTGTATTTTAATGGTTCAATGGGTTTAATATATAGATTTTATGTATGTTCTATAGCTTTTATGTATGTTGTTACATGTAAATGTGCTTCAAGATGTCTATGCTTTGATGTATGACCTCCCCTTAAGACATCCCCTTAAGTCATACCCTTAAGATATCCCTTTTTAAAATTACTTAAAATTACTTAAATGACATTGTTAGATTAGTTAATTGTATTTTAATGGTTCAATGGGTTTAATATATAGCTTTTATGTATGTTGTTATAGCTTTTATGTACTCCCCTTAAGACCTCCCCTTTTAAATTACTTTAAATTACTTACATGACAAATTATTTAGATTACTTAATTGTATTTTAAAATGGTTCAATGGTTTTAATGTATATGTTATGTGCATATTTGATGTATGACCCCCCCTTAAGACATCCCCTTAAGACCTCCCCTTAAGACATGACATTATTTAGATTACTTAATTGTATTTTAATGGTCAATTACATTAGTTAAGGTTGAACATGACATAACATGTTGTTATAACATGTATACAAATAACTCTAAAAGATGAAATAACACATTCACATATATATCATACATACATATATGAAATGACTAAAATAAACATGTATATATAGTAATGTCCAAAATATGAAATAACACATTCACATATAACATACATACATATATGAAATGACTAAAATGAACATGTATATTTGTAATGTCTAAAATATGAAATAACTTATTCACATGTATACCATACATACATATATGAAATGACTAAAATGAACATGTATATATGTAATGTCTAAAATATGAAATAACATACCAACATATAACATTTACATGTATATGTATGAAATAACATGTATATGAAATGTCTAGAATAGATGTGTCTAAAATAACATTTACATATGAAATTATGTCTAGAATAGATATGTGAAACATGAAATATCTAAAATAGCATGTGTGCTCAACTAGGACCATATCCTGGTCTGTGACCTAATGATGGTCCACCTCCTCCTTATCTCTGTGTACAATAAAAGAAATATATGTGTCATGCATACACACATGTACAATAAATTAAATACTGATGATCACAAAAAAATTAAGTTTGAACAAACGTATAAATTTACATGTCTGTCATGATGCACAGGATCACCAGGAGTCTGTAAATCTCCATATGGCTCCATACTGTCCAGAATACCCTAGAGAACACACACACACACACACACACACACACACACACACACTCATTAAAATCAAAATTTTAATCCAAATTATTTATGTACATGTGTAAGTTTTTTAAATACATCAAAATTTAAATAAATATATACCATAGCAATGTGCAATGCTCTCCCAATAGCGCTTAAATCTGAATCATGTAAGGTCACATCACTGGGATCAATTTGGTCATGTAAGGACACCTCTAAGGGATTAATCTGGTCATCTGTAAGCAAGGTGATAAAAAGTTGACGAGTTGGACATGATGAAGTGGTCTAAGTAGACTAGTGAGGTGCATCCTCATCAACTATAGTCTGCTGAGGAGTTGTAGGTGGTTCAGGAATATCCTCATGTCTTTGTGCACCTTGAGAACCTGATCCAGTAGATCTACTAAGAATGGTGGGGACAAATGGTGGGACCTCCCTGAGAGGAACCCCGCCGATAATTTGTAAAGCCTAATATGCACAAAGTAGATCACTGGATAAACATGTGCCCATACGACGCAACTAGTCTAAATATGATATAGTTGCAACCTCTAAGGGAGATGGTATGTCTATTATCTGGTATGGATCATCACTAGAGGATGCATCCTGTGCAGGAGGAAGAATGCCAAAATGAGAATGCAACATGTATCTCCTAAATGATCAGATGACATCTCCTGAACCTGTGTCGCAATATTCACAATACTAGAAAATACATCCCTCCTAATCCTATCATCTGGTACACTCTGTCCTGCAACTGCCATTTTAAAACCTTTTGGTACGATCAAAAGGTTTAGACCCACCTTTGCCTGCTTATTAGTGGGCATTGGGGCATTAGGCCCTCTGAATATATCAGATAATATCCCCCTCCCCTACCCAACATGACCAAGATAATCTGTATAATCAATGTCGTGATGCAAATGAAATCCTGCAAACAATTGTTTGCAGAAATATAGTGGAAGCTCATCCTTCTGGGGCCACCCATGATGAGCAGCCAACCAACAAGGATATATAAATGGTGCAACAAGGCCATCCTCACATCGACTAGTCATATAACCTCTCTCTTGAGCTATGTCGTGGTAATGAAAAAACATGGTCTTCACCATAATCGTGGAAACCTTTGAGTTAACCTGTCTATACTTCACATTGCCAGTAACATTGTGGGAGAGAGAAGTATAGAATGTATCAATAGATATGCTATCATAAGGGTTGTATGATTGAACTATATCAATCATACAAACCAGGTCCTCTCTAACAATCTTCACCCTATCCATATTAGGAAGGGTGGTGGATGACTGAATCCTTTGGTCAAGAACCTCAATAGCTCGTCTCAATCGAGCTATGGTACTAGTGAATAACTCCTCCCTGCCCTCTCTAGAATCAACAGATCTACGAGAAGAGCGATCACTACCACCCCCCTGAACACTAGCCTCTCCAGAATCTACAAGTGATGCCCCTCTACCCGATGCCATGTGATAGAAAAATAGATATACGCTCGAGAGTATAAAGAAGAATATATATAGATCTCTGCAAATGTACATGGTCTAATTCTAATTTACTTATATATTTAAACACATGTGTTACAAATAAATAAACTTGAAAACACTTGAATGCATATACATTTGAAAGAAAAATGATTTAAAATCATATACATACATGTACATATTTTCTAACAAAAAGAGGTTTTGAGTTATGGTTCAATTTTGTCTAGGTTTACAACTAGCCTAGTTTAATGTAGATTAATGTTTCATGTTTAGGGATCAACTTTGTTTATTTCTCAATTAGGTTTAGGGTTAATTTGTTCATGGTTAGGGTTCATATTAGTTTCTAATGTTCTAAGGTTTATGTTGGCTCATGTTCCAGTTTCACATGGTGCTTTCATGTAAGGGTTCATGTGTTGGTTTCATGTTAGGGTTTATGTTGGTTTCTAATACATTAGGGTTTATGTAGGTTTATGTTCCAATTTCAGGTTAGGGTTCATGTTGGTTTCATGTTATGGTTTATTTCTCAATTGGGTTTAGGGATCTACTTTTAAATTAGGTTTACATGGTTAGGGTTCATGTATTTATTTAGTGTTAGGGTTTATGTTGGTTAATGTTCCATTTTCATGCTAGTTTCCAGCTAATGCCATGTCATGATAGATAGAATAGATAAAAGAAAACACAAATACATATGTTCGAAAGAAAAATCATTTAGCACGTTAAGGTTTATGTTGATTTATGTTTCAGTTTCATGTTGGTTTCATGTTAGGGTTGCATGTTAGGGTACAATGTTATGTATAATATGTTTTGTAATGCTAATATTTTGTAATACTAATGTTTTCTAATGTCTTGTAACATTTTCCTAATGTTTTGTAACATTTTCCTAATATTTTGTTAGGGTTCATGTTAGGGTTCAATATGGTTAGGGTTTCATGTTAGAATTTATGTTGATTTATGTTTCAGTTTCATGTTAGGGTACAATGTTATGTTTAATATGTTTTGTAACATTTTCCTAATGATTTATAACATTTTCCTAATGTTTTGAAATATGTAATAAAACTAAATTAATTAACTAAGTAACTAACATATTATCTTAACTGGAAAAAAATTAAATCTACATAAAACTATATTTTTTATTTTCTAAAATAAAAAATAAAAAAATTAAAATAAAAAACATTAAATAATAGTACAACTACATTAATTTAACAAAAAAAACTTAAAACATTTTTAAAAAAATAAAAAAATCATACCTATTTTCGGCCGAAGTTCTCCAAATCTACTCTACAATTCTCGGAAGGGGCTCAGTACAAATGAGCTGCTCTAAGAAAATTTTGGGGTGTACATGGTTTTTAATGGCTCCGACCGAAACCATTAAAACCTTCCGGTCGAAACTGTTCTGACCGAAACGGTTCTGGTCGAAACTACGAAAATGGTCCTCAAGTGCGATAGAGTTTTGTACTTTTACCCTATATGTAGTTATATGCAGTGGCTGTATTTTGATAAGATGTAACTTTTACCATATAGACACTCTTGTATTTCTATTTTGTAGAGCTAACTTATACTTAATCATTCAATTCTTTAGAGTATTGACACTTGTATTTTTGACTAGTAGTTTTTCTTGCATGGTTGAGTAGTGTGTTTAGGGTCACTAGTGCATATTCACGTGCCATCTATATCTTCGATTGACAAATGTTTTGTCTTTGTTTGCCATTTGTTCATTGTTTGAGTAGTGTAATTGGGGCCACTTATCCAAATTATTATCTTCTTGATCCTGATCACCATCTTTTTAGATGAGGTTCTTCATTCAATACTATAAAAATTACCATTCAAGAATTGTCTGCAACTTAATGTTACCAGATTTCCACAATCCATATCAATGTACAGTTTTTTCCAAGTTTGATTGTGTAACAATTTTTTAGCATCAATGTTTCAGATCGTACTACATGATCCATCATAAGGATGCATGAGAGAAAAGGAAAAGGAAATTCTCATTTCCTTTTCTCTTTTGCATTCTAATGATGGATCATGTAGTGTGATCCACAACATTGATGCTAAAAACTTGTTACACAATCAAACCCAGAAAAAAGTATACATGTCTACAACTTCTTTGAGCTTCAGAGGATATTCTTCATGTTCCTATTCTTTTGGGATATTTCTTGGAGGCTTCTTAGTCCTTCCTTATGTATTTCATGTTTCTTTCATGCAACGCATTTGTCACTTTTGGAGAGGATTTTTCTCCTGTGTGGTTTTTCTCCACTTTTGAGAGACTTTTATTGTACATAGGTACCTAACCAGTCTTTTTTTCCCTAGCCCCATTCATGTATTTCATGCTTAGAGCTTTTTTTCTCCCTACGTCTCACTTAAGGGGGGTGTTAGAGTATGCATTCACATTGTACATACATAATATTGTTGCATAAATTAATTGTGTATATATACTTAAGAATATTCTCTTGCATAATTGAGCACATGTTTGCACATGTATGCCTAGCTTAAGTTCCCTTAGTTGAACTTTAGTTGTGCCTAATTTAGTTTAGTTGGGCTCCAGTTTGCTTTTAAGCTCTAGTTTGCATATCTTAGTTTTTTAAACTTTTTTTTTTCTCTATTTTTAGATACATGTTTTTCTATAAAAGCATAACATTGTGTTCATTGTAAATCATCTTGCAATCATAATCTTGCTATTTCGTAATTTTTGTATATTGAGAAATATAGCAATTATTTTCTTGCTCCCTCCTTGTGGAAGGTGTTCTTGTTTTGCCATTTAATCTAGGAGGTGCTTGTGTTGGGAATTTCAACATGGTTCCATAACTTCAACATTGTATTAGAGTTCCATAACTTCAACATTAGATAGCCTATTAGACACACCATAACAATTGCTTCAATAGTGACAACTCTTATTTCGCTTAACATGATATCATATGGAACTATAATTTAAATTTTGAACTTGCTTGTGATCAAACAATTTTGAATTCTTTAGATTTGCTTCCATTGTGAGATTGAAATGATGTTGGCTCATAATTCACACCCATATAAAACAACCAAAAACATTAAAAGACCAAAAAGAGTTGAGATAGTTTTCAAATCCCAAATTTCCACCTCTCTACATCTATTTTGAAGAGCATAAAATGCCTCCCAACTTCCTAAAGTTCCTTTCTTTTCATAGCCTTCCCAACTTATATTTTTGTTGAAGTCAATGCCAAGATATGTGTAATATGTAACTACTTTAAGAATACCACCTTCAAAATAAAACTTATGTTGATTTTGTTTTCTTCTACTAGAGAAAACCATAACATTTGTCTTGTTGATATTAACTTGCATCTCCTTTATGCTACAAAAATGTTGAAAAATAAGTAAATATTCTTACAAACCAAAGAGAGATTTAGCAATCAAAATGAGATCAAATACATAAAGGAGCAACCCTATCAAAAACTCCTCCAAGTAGATTCTCTCACCATTTTACATGTTTAATCACTCTTCAAACTTGTCAATCTATAAGCCAAACAAGGTAAAAGATAAGAAAAATCTTTATTTAACCCAATATCACTTCTAAAACTTTTTGAAATGCTAGGCCTCCTCATACATCTTAAACTTGCTAACTCATTAGATTTTTACAAATTGTTTAAAGCTTTAATGCCATATCTTTATGTGCTATTCTTAGATCCCATAAACTGCTTCAGCGAAGTACGTTATTAAAATCTTTCATTTAAAATAAAAAATTGAAACTTTTCTAAATCAAATTAAGAATTTTTGAAACAGTCCAGGTAGCGAAAGGTCTGTCGCACCAGGAATGGCGCAGAAGTTCCGCTGCCTACATAACTTTAATTTTGTAGAAGCGCGACAAAGCGCGACAAAGCTCAACAATCTCTACGTTATTTGTCACACTGTTTTATTATGAATGCGAACAATGTGTGCGATGACAGGGCTACCAAAGCTGCTGAAAACAAAGAAAACAATAGTACTGGAAATGCCGACAAAACGTCCAATACTGCAGAAAATGGTTGCTCGCTGGGCATGGTGACCAGGACGGCAGGCCGCGGCTCCATAATTGGAGCTGCAGCAGGTTTTACCTTGGAACTACGCTCAGGATTCCTGTAAGTTTCTCTTCTCTTTTGCTATTTCAACAGGATTTATCAAGTAATTTTGAAATTTCCTCAATAAACTCCCTCCAAAATCATGAGAATGCAATCGATGATAATCTCTCTCTCTCTTTTGGCCTAGACACCGGTTTTTTGAGTTACGTTTGCTGTTCATTTGCTTGGGCAATTTGAACCGTCGAATGCTCTGTTCATCAATGCATGCACCTTAAACCCGATGCCGCAGAAAATATACTGCGCTTGCTCGTCAATGAAATGCATATTTTATTTTTGAATGTTTTTAAAAATATTTTGCTACTCTTCGGATGACAACGGAGCTACAATTTTCATTTTGATATTTAGCTGTTGAAGATTAGGGCTTAAATACTAACTCAGGCTTATTAGAAATCCCAAGTTCAAAGCTAAGGGTAAGTTTTTTTTGGGGTGTGCACCCATTGTAATGGGCGTGGCTAACCTCGTGGCCCAGGAATTACGCCTAATTGTAGGAGGAATCACTGTTGATCCGGATTTTAGGAGAATTTGGGGGACACCAATCTGATTTGCTGGAGCTCAATAATGTAAATACAAGGAAGCAAATTATAACCACGTTGCAGTTTACAGATTATTGAAGCGAGCAGAAAGCAAAATATTGTAAAAGAGTACATAAGAACATACAGCAGATGATATAATTATTACTGTGTTGTACATGAACAGAGTACGTGTTAATATAATCTTATATCTTAGTGCAAAGCAGTGCATGCTGTATACTGTCAGATCAACAGCTAGAGGGGGCGTCCTGTAAAAGTCTTCACCAAGGGATTCGCATGGACCACTGGTATTCCATAGCTGATTTGTGCAAAAGGGTGTCTGCAGATTTCTTGTATGCCATCGCAAATTAATTGCCATGGGGAATGAGTCTGCAATACCTTGACTGTAGATGCTGGGTGAAGTTAGCAGATGGCTATACTCTCAAGTGTGATAGAATGATTCTCTATCTTCTCATGTGCTTGAACAACTATGACTTCAAGGCAGATTTTTATGTGGTCAATAATGGAGGCATCGATGTAGTCCTTGGTATGAGATGGCTTCATGACATTGGAGTGTTCACTCTCAACCTCAGGGACATGGAGATGAGATTTGAAGTGGATTGTAAGACACGTGTTGAAGGCCATCAGGGAGAGTAACTTGAGGGTTATTTCATTCAGGAGGATGGAGAGAGTCATTAGACATGACATGGTTGAGTGGGCAGCAGAGTGTAAATTAATGCCTACACATGATGAATAGGAAAAACCAGCTTACCATCCAGATGTACAGGAGCTCAGAATTAAACACTCTAAAGTGTTTAGTGATATTCCACCTTGTAGGTCTCCAGATAGAGGTATAGAGCACATCATTGAGTTGGAGGAAGGCTCTAAGCCCGTCATGATCACACCGTATCGACATCCCAAGCGGCTGAAAGATGAAATTGAAAAGACTATCAGAGATTTGTTGATTATGAGACACATTAGGCCAAGCAAGTCTCCTTTCGCTTCATTAGTGGTTTTGGTGAAGAAGAAAGATGGTACACTCAGGATGTGTATTGATTACCGGGTCTTGAATAAGAAAACAATTAAGAACAGGTATCTCATCCCTCGTATTGACGAGCTTATAGATGTGCTTCATGGAGCTTGTTTTTTCTCCAAGATAGATTTGAGGACAAGCTACCATCAGATTAGGGTTAGAGAGGAGGATATTGAGAAGACTGCTTTCAGGTGTCATTGTGGGCATTTTGAGTTTTTGGTAATGCCATTTGGCTTAACCAACGCACCAGCGATATTTCAGTCCACTATGAACAAGGTCTTCCAGTCTTAGTTGAGGAGATTTGTCCTCGTGTTCTTTGATGACATACTGGTGTACAATAAAACTTGGGAGGAACACTTAGGTCATTTGGATAGTGTTCTGAGTATGGTTGATAGGGAGTTCTTGTACGCCAAGGAGTCCAAATATGCATTGGGCATGGCTGAGTTGTATTTGGGTCACATTATTAGTGCAGAGGGTGTGCGCATGGACCTGTTGTGACCTAATCACACATCACCCATCAAGGATGGGACCCCTTATCTTTCTGGTTTTCTTGGCCTTTTAGCTTGCTTGGTCTCGGTAGCTTTTGGCTTAGTCCCCTAAGGTTCCCCGTGTTTTGATGTGAGAATTGGTAAAATTTGGCCAAGTCTAGAAAAGTGTTGTCCACCTGGCTCCTAGAATGGAAACTCTGTGTTTGTTTGTGAATTGGGTCAAGTGTGAATGAGAATTGATCTTTCAAAAAAGAATGTCAGTGAAGTTTTGAACGTCTTGACATACTTGCTTTTTTTGAAAATTTCTATTTTTAGTAAGTTTCACTGCGTCCCAGAATGGGATAATTTTGAGTTTCGAAGTACTTACTATTTTTAACAGTGTCTATTTTTAGTAAGTCTCTTTGGAACAACTTACTAGTTTTAGAAATTCTATTTTTGGCAGGTGTATTTTGGGAACAAGTGAGCTATGAATGATAAAGAGACAAAAGGGTATCCAATTCTATATCCAGAAGAATAAACAAGCAAGGCTGTCAATCAAAAAATGGTTAAGTCTGGAAACACCCTTGTAATATCCAAAAGTGGAAAATTCTGAAATCTTGGAAAATTCCAAAATTTCAGAATGAAGAAAAATCCTCGACTTGAAGAAAAATCCCCGACCTCTCCAAAATCCCGCCTCCAGGAATGGTGGAGCGCGAATCAACTCGGTCAAAGGAGAATTTGCAAACAAAAGAAAATCCTCTAACATGTGAAAATTTTGGAAAGTTTTAAAATTCCAAAAATGTTAAAATCAAAAAGGTGAAATCTTGGAAATTTTATCGGAAAAGTTAAAAATCCAAAATTTTGGAAAATTCCGGAAAATGGCAAAACTTGAAAAAATGGTTGAGTATTGGAAAATTTCTCCTTCATGGAAGAAAAAAATGGATAAGTGTTGGAAAATTTCTCCTTCATGGAAGGAAAAATGGCTAAGTGTTGGAAAATCTCTCCTTGATGGAAGAAAAAAAATGGCTAAGTGTTGAAAATCTTGGAATATTCCAAAATTCTAAATATTGGAATTCTTGGGAAAATTCCAAAATCTTGAAAAAATGGGAATCCTTGGAAAATAAAGAAAAAAGAGGGACAAAATGAATTTAAAGCATGAGAAGAGGAAGGTGTGAAGTTTTGAAGAGAGAGAAAGAGAGTTTTTGGAGAGAAAATGTCTTTCTAGAGAGATAAATTTGCAAAGAGTTTAAAGAATCAAAGGAGGCATGAGAATGTTAGAGAGGATTTTTTTTTTTGAAGAGAGAAAATATGAAAGAATTTTTATGAGATTCGTATGTCGATTATTTCATTTTGAAGGGGGAAGAATTTCACTCTTGCGTGATCAAGGACGACTTTCAAATTCCAGAACTCTAATTGCAGTGTTGAAGGCGTCCAAGTTTCAAACGACCCAATTCAAGGCATTCAAGGTTTAGGACTTTAAAAGATCAAATTCAATCGAGAAATCCAAGAGCATGGCCAAGGGAGGTTCTATGTGAAGAAACTCCCGAATGACATAATCGTCAACGAAGGATTCCAATCCATAAATTTCCAAGCAAGTACATGGAAGGATGGAAATGTTCAAGCATAGATAGTTTCAAAAGGAGTATTCAAAGTTGGATGTGGGTTACAAAATGATGCAGTTAGAAAAGACCCGAGCCTACATGACACCCAGTATGCTGACATGGCGCCTAGTCATCTTCACCAGCTAGTCAAAGATCCCCAAGTCAAAGTTCATTGCATTTAAGGAACAAAATCAAGCATAGGCTATTCCCGACAAAGGAACATTTAATGCGTAGTGGGCATACATTTCGCCCCACTCTCCTGCTGGATGAACATGCATAGTGGACATTTATTGCCCACTACGAATGTGGTCTCTCTTCTGTTTGGTTTGTGTGGACCCGCAAATTTAATGTAGATTCTCTCTTCTTGCCCTAACCTTAATTAGGGCTGAGGTGACATGATCCAGGCCATCGGTTATTGTTTCAATCTGGATCGTTCATTGTAATTAGGGACCTATTTAAAGGCCTCATTTCTCATTTGTAAGGGAAGTGAATTTTGAGATTGTTGCTAAAGAGTTACTGAGACAATACAATTTTTATTGTTGTATTCATGGTGAATACTTGATGTGTTTTAGTGCTTGCTTGGTTTCATAATTCCCTCATTTAGTTTAGATTAGTTGGATAAAGTTAGATAAAGTGTTGTGATTGCAATGAGAAATATGATGGTGTTTTGATGAGTTCCTTTGGTTCATACTTTTGACGTTTTACTGATTGTAAATCATTGTGCAAAGTTAGCCTGAACCTCATTCTTGCATATGCTTAACTTCTGTCATTCGCGTACATTGTTCTTCATGATGGTGTCTGTGGTGGTATGAAAATCCTCTGCATAAACCTTGAAGACTGCACCGGTTCTCATGTAGTTGTAGTATAACTTGGCGAAGCGAACCCTGGTTATTGGGAATTTATCCACCAAAGTATTAACCATTGCTATCATTGCCCTTAGGAGTAGATTAAAATTTCTGAACCCTACTTCCTTTTGCTTTCCGCATATTCTGAAAATTCCAAAAAGGTGTTTCATTGCAAATCTTTCTAAGACTGAAAACGTAAGGCTCCTTGTGATATTCAACAAATCACATTTACCACCGAGCTTATCTATGGTCAAGACCTGACCTGACACGAAAGGAACCTTGGAGTGACCTATATGATCTTCTCGCAATCTTAGCGTATACAGAACTTTGATCAAGAGAGGATAAGATACCTCGGTATTTTGTTCTACTGTTTGGTGGGTCATAAAACGCACATCAACAAGACCTTGAAAAGGTTTGTGCTATTATTGAGTGGCCTACTCCTGAGGACTTGTCTCAGCTCAGAGGATTTGTGAGATTGTGTGCCTTCTATTATAGGTTTGTTAGTGGTTTCTCACGACGTGCTACATCACTTACAAATTTGACACGGAAGGGGGCTCTTGTGTGGACTCCTTAGGCATAGGAGTGTTTTGAGAAGTTCAAACAGTTGATAACGACATGCCCAATTTTAGCTTTACCATATTTTACCAGGCCTTTTGAGCTTCACTGTGATGCGTCTGGAGAGGGCATTGGTGCTGTGCTTATGCAGGATCATCATCCGATAGCTTTTGAGAGCATGAAGCTAAGGGGTCCTGAGAGGGTTCACAATGTTTATGCCAAGGAAATGTTGGACATTATGCATGCTTTGGCCAAGTTCAGGCAGTACGTAGTTCGCAAGAAATTTTGTATTAAAATTGATCATAATAGCCCGAGGCATTTCCTTGGACAGCAGGACCTGAATGAATGCCAACAAAATGGGTCAACAAGGTGCAGTCATATGACTTATGTCAAAAGTACTCAAATTGTTGTTGTTGATGCCTTATGTAGATACCCCCATTTGAGCTCTATGGTTGAGATTTCAGAGGATTGGAGGCATTTGATTATTGCTGAGTATGCCAAGAACTAGTGGGCTTCTAGCATTATTGATGGGACTATTTAGGATAGTAGGCACTCTCTCGTGAATAAGCTAATCATTTACAAAGGGAGAATATTTTTGGTCCTAGGTTAGATGCGAAGAACATGGTATTGAGGACCTTTCATGATTCACCCTTAGTTGGTCATCCCGAATACTTAAGACTTACAGGTAGGTTCGGAAGAGATTTACATGGAAGGGTCTTAAGGCAGATGTTCTTCAACATGTCATAGAGTGCTCTGTTTGTCAGCGAAACAAACAAGAGCATATGTATCCTGCTAGATTACTACAACCGCTTCCTATTCCTGAGAGTAAGTGAGAGTGCTTATCTATGACTTCATTGTGGGCTTGTCGAAAGCCCAAGGCAGGGATTGTATATATGTAGTGGTTGATCAGTTGACAAAACATGCACACTTTTTCCTGATTACAACCTTATACTCAGCCACACAAGTGGTGTAATGATCCTAGATGTCTGTCACTGAAAAATTTGTCTACAAAATTTTTTGATTTCTGGAGATTGAAACTAGTCTAGTTTGTTGTGAAGTATATATGCATTTGTTTCTTTGCTCAAATTCTCAGTGGATGAAGGAAAATGGATACACATAAATTCACTAAGCTTCTAATGCTGAGAGCATTTCATCATGTAGTCTAACCCAATAAAGAGACATTGCAGAGATAGTAATTCAATGAGATTGCATCTAATTGATATTTAATAACAACAATATAGACTCGGCCACAATCACAAATTTGACTTTCAAAATTCAGTCCAGTTGTATTACACTACAAGTGTAGGTGTTTAAAATGAACTCAAACCAAAAATCATGCACCTGTTATGTGACGCTATGTGATGGTCTTGCCTGTTATTAATCGGTATTGATACTGGACTGTAACAGATGCTCCTAGCACTCAATAACACTAAGGTTGGCGTAGACGGCACAACAATGAACGTTGATGGCTCTGTCCGTCTCCAACTCTGTTATCTCCAACACCTTGCCTTGAGTCTGAACCGAGCTCTTCTAAACAGCCGCGGGCCTCCCAGAAAGACACCACGAGCAACCAACCACCATGGAACCCGACTATGTATATAAGCTGAGGATATCAACACAATCCACAACTAGTAGAACGCGTGTAGCCCAGCATACCAAACGCTACACCCTTAGCTCGTGAGCCGACAATACACGGATGCAATGTCTTTCTTCCAACACGCATACCACTCGTAACAACTCCACAATGGTCGCTGAGAAAATCTGTAGCCTCTAGAAAACACAGGGTCCAGTGTTTAGACGTGACCACACCCAAGCATGACAATCCGTCAACAGCTACGCAGTAACACTCCACTCCTCTACCAACGTTTCCAACAGCACACGCGCTCAAGCTTGACGCCCAACACTCATGTGTTTGCTGGCTCACCTGATATGCCCAGACTGCTATCAAATACAGTCTGCTAAGCACAACCAACACTGCTATTAATGCAGTCTTCCACAAACTTCCCAATAAACTCGTCAACACCAATACTTGGTAATTTATTCACTATTGAGATAGGTATAGCCAAGGATCGAACTGGAATCCTCAACTGCAACCTGCGTTTTTACTTGCTGATATGTTGAATATGAAGCGGTTTTTCCTTACCAATGCATTAAGCTCTGAAAATGAAATCTGAATGATTCCACCACTGCTGAGATGCTGGGGCTACGTCCAACTTCTCAGATTTTCCTTAAGGGTTTCCGTCCTCAAGAAATAACTAGTCACGTAAGCAACCTGTTTTGTTTTTCTTTGTTTCTAAATTTCACGGTGCTTTTCCCAAGGAGAGCTTTTTGCTTATATAACCTCGATATGAGGGAAAACATTGAAAACTAAGCAATGTGGGATAAAGTGCACTCACTTAAGTCACTTAAGTTACTTTTGAATATAAAGTGACTTTAAGTCATAAAGTGACTTTATAATCTCACTTTATAAAATAAAGTGACTCAACTATGGAGAAAGGGTCCCAAATATTTAAATTCACCCAATTGAAGCCTATGACTGGCTGACATCCTCTAGAAGTAGCCATTAGTCTACCCGGATGGGGAGATAGACTAATCAGACGCCATAATGGCCTATCGCGGAGAAGGGGACATTACAGGTGGCATATTTGTTCTTCCGTGAGGTATTTAGGTTACATGGCTTGCCTCAGAGCATTATTAGTGACAAAGACAGTCGGTTCATGAGCCATTTTTTGGCAGGAGCTCTTTAGATTGTGTGGGACCGAGTTGACTCCGAGCACAAGCTACCACCCTCAGACAGATGGGCAGACGAAGATAGTAAATAAATGGGTGGAAGGTTACAAAATTATGTTGCAAAGCAACACCGAGCTTGGCTGAAGTGGATTCATTTTCGTGAGTACTGTTATAATTCCACTCACCATATGACCATTCAGATGACACCATTCAAAACATTATATGGTTATGATGCGCCTAGCTTCCTCAATTTGTTGCTTAGTGATAGAAGGGTGCCCAGTGCTAATGATCTTCTGTTGGAAAATCAGGATATCATGAGAGCTTTACGAGATAATATGTAGAGGGCATAAAATTAGCAGAAGCATTATGCTGATTAGAGGAGGGTTGGGCGATCGTTTGAGATAGGTGATATAGTTTATCTCATGTTGCAGCCCTACGGGCAGTCCACTCTAAGTAAGAGTGGAGCAGAAAAGCTTAAGCCACGCTATTATGGACCATTCAGGATTGTCCAACGAGCTGGTGAGGTGGCTTATGAGCTTGATCTTCCAGAAGACAGTAGAGTGCACAATGTTTTTCATGTGTCATGCCTCAAGAAGGCGTTAGGACGACATATTGTTCCCTCTTCTGCTTTACCACCCCTGGAGGATGAGGGGAAGTTGGAGTTAGTGCCTGAGGCCATTCTTGATTCCAAAGAGAGGCATCTTCGAAGATGGGTCATCAAGGAATATCTTGTGAAATGGAGGGATTTGTCGGTGGAGGATGCTACTTGGGAGTCGAAGGATATTTTACAACATCCAGCTTTGCGATTGCTTTAGGACAAACAATCTCGGGGAGGGCGGACTATATTGTCCCCTTCCTAGTTAGTACCAGTGGTTGAGGGGTTAACCCATCATTTCGACCCTCATGGGCTAATGTTCTTGGTTAGAGGGTCCTTGGATAGCTGTTGCCTGTGCAATGGGGACATCACTCCTCATCAGAGCCAATTTGGTTTCAGGTCCAGGCCTTTGCATCTATTGTTTGGCTCAGTTTGAGGGACTCACAATTTATGGTAAGCCAATTTTGCCCAATTACCTCTTTTGGCAGGGCACTTGGACATTTGGCAATAGCAGTGTATATCTGGATTTCTAGTTGATTCCTTGGAGGAGATTTTATAGCTTGTGCTCATGGTTATCTAATTATTAATAAAGTTTCACTTTATTAATAATATATTATTAAGGCTTATTATAATATTATGGATTAATGGGGCCAAGTCCTCAATAATGAGCATTTAATATGTTTTAAAAGTGGGCGCCTAACCCAAGGGAGACATAAATCAATATTTTATAAAGTCAACATGCATCAAAAGCAAATGCTTTTAAGTTATTTGAATCTTGTTGGTGAAGCTCATTGGACCGATTTTGTATGAGGAAATATAAAAGCCGATAGCTAAAAAAAGCGATCCATTATGCATTGATGAATTTTGTCTTTGAAATGAGAAGTATTTGGAAGAGTGCAAGGTTTTCGGCAAATTGGCTTGGGAGAATGAAATTCTTCTTGGTTTCCAGCAATTTGAAATGGTGAAATATCCATTGAATTTTGTAGTCAAAGATGGCTTCATTCTGGAGTCATAAAAGTGCCTAAATTCATAGTTTTTTCGGAGAAGTTTGAATGAGTTTTAGAAGTAAATGCAGAGAATTTGCCATAGGCGGCCGACAATAAAGAATCACAGCATTTAGACAGATTTCGTTGAGTTTTTGAAGCAGCCGACTCATATATATAGTCCATGTGAGCCTTCTAGGCAAGGTGTCTAGTCTCCAGGTCTGATCGCATAGCATATGGGGTTCCCTATCACCTCAATGTTGGGCATCCAGTGGTATTTATGCATTGTATGGGTGATGTGGAAAGGATTCAGTGAATTCTTGTGAGCTGTTTCTGCATACCAGGTTCCTTTAATAGCTGCCATTTCATTTCCTATAGCAATAATTGCATTGTATGCATTGTTATCATCTAATAACATAATAAGAGCATCTCTGTCAGTGCTTTTGCACGAGTTAGATTTTATTTCATGCATTGTTCTTATTTTAAAAAAACACAAAAAACCATAAAATTCCAAAACACAAAAAATACAAAATTTTCAAAGAACAAATTAGCCCATTGCCAGTTGGATAGAGGTTGAGCCAGTAGGGTTCATCACAGGACATTATAGATTGGGCCTCCAGGAACAAAAACTCTTGGGAGAATAGGGAATTGGACGAAAACCCAACTTTCCTGGTGACGGGTTTCATCATAGATCTGATTGGAAATTGAAGTGGCACCAATTTTGAGAAGAATTTTGGATTAGACTTGATAAGGATAGAGATATTCAGTTTCAGATTGCAGATTAGAATTTGGCCGCAGTTTATACACAGTTAGGCATCTATATTTGTACCGTATAGCTTCAGGCATATTCTGCATCAATCTCCAGCTGGGCGCAGGAAATAGCAGCAGCAGTTTTCATTGAAAATCCAGATTAATCTGTGGACTGGCATCAGCAGATTGGGGTGGCTACGAAAGATTAGACTTGCTAGATCAAACATATCAATTTTTTTTGCTGATTATTCATGCCAGATCTGTACAGCATAGTACAGGTCTGTAATTAGATTTTAGTTAAAATAATAAATCAGACTTTTCTCTCTCTTTGGGTGTGAATTAATTGTTGTTAGTTTTCATCTCAGTATTTTGTCAAATTTCGAGCATTGCATTCATCTTATTGGAAAACAACAAAAAACAAACAAACAAAAAAATTAGACAACTTCCCCTAATTGCTGGTCAAAGACAGTCAAAAAACAAAAATCAGAAAATATTCCCTGGAATTTAGTTGGGGATCTTTCAAGCTCTTTGTTTGATAACCTCCTTCAAGCAGTAAATATGGAAGATTGTATGTATTTTTGTTGATTTAGGTAACTCTAGTTTGTATGTTACACTACCAATCTTTTGCAAACCTTGTAAGGGCCACAATGCTTGGGTGCAAGCTTGTCATCTTTCTCGGTTTTTCTGTGACATCTACTTATACAGTTGTAATTGTAAAAGACACTCCTTCAAAATATCTTTCACTATGATGCTGATTAGCTTGCTGCTTCATTCTATTCTATGCCATCATTTATTTCTTCCTAAGACTAGGGAGTACCTCTTATTGGTGTTGAAGTGTGTTCTTCAATTGCTCTAACCTTTGGGTTATACTTTTAATGAAGATTTGATGGATGGTGGATGATAGGATGAGTGTGGTAAGAGTTTTTATACTACCATTTTGCTTGTGGCAACCATTGTACGCATCTCTCTTGTTTATCTCAAGAAAAACATTAGAGATAGCTCTCCTAGCACTTGTTGACCACCTTAGTTTGTCTATCTGATTGGTGATGTTATGACAAGCTACAAGTAAGCTGAGTGCCCAAACTTCAGAAAAAATTAATATAAAAATGATTTGTAACTATAGGATCTAATCACTTACTACTATTTTTGGAGTCCCATGCAAATTTTGTATGGTACCCATACATGTTGTTGCTAGAGTACTTGTTACAAATGAGTGTCACAATATTAAAAATTTCACATATTTGTTGAGTCAATCCACAACCACCATGATGGCATTTTTTCTTCAAACTAGGGCAAACTAGTAAAGAAATCCATGGCTTCCTCAACCCACCTTTGACTTGGAATAGATGAGAGTTGTAGAAGACTTGAAGTCTCAATTGTCTCCTCTATATTTTGTTGGCATACCATGTTTTTTGGCACAAATTTTTTACACATCTCCTTGGAGTTTGTTCCAAGGGAAATTCTATTTGATTTTATGACAATTCTTTAAGAAGCTCCAATGTGCACCTACGGGAGAGCATGGAGTTTTTCTGCAACCTTAAACTTAAGGTTTGATTTCATACATAGATACAACCATAGTTGGAAAACTCGCCAAAGCCAAAAACTCGCCAAGGCTTGAAAAAACAATTCGGGAAAAACTCGGCCTATTTTCGGCAAAAACTTGGGAACTTAAAAAATTGCTTAAATTTAATTAGAAATGCATTTTTTTTTGCAAAATTCAATGAGAAGATGCATCCAATGAGTCAATAAATGAGAACACAAAGGAAACAAGCTGAGTCTAGATATATTTAAACGCAAAGTGGGTGCACAATCGCATTCTCATGAGGAATGTTGATGTCTGGAAGCAAAATAGTAAATAGTTTCTGTAAAACTAAAAGTAAATACATCATTACAATTACATCTTCCTCTTTCCAGCTCTAGTATAAACTAAGGGAGAGGTAGAACTAGAGGGTCTAGTCCTAGAAGCCTGCATTGGGCGTGACTGTGCATCCTTGCTTGGTATGTCTGACTCAGTGTGTGGCTCGTCCTCCATCCTGGATGTAGCTCCTCCTGGTATTGGCAATGACTCCTCATTCGACTCATCCTTGTTTTTATATGGAGTCTAATAAGACTCGTAGGTTAATTTTTCCCTACTTTTATCGGTGCATTTTCCCCCCAGATTCTTCAATGGGGGTTTGGTGGTAGCGCCGCCAAGATGGGGTCAAGGGGCAATGCTCCTTGCGGAGTCAAGGGGTAGCGCCCCTTGTGGGGTCCAAAAATGACTTTTATTATTGTACGAAGGCGTCGAGAGTTATTTCTTTTATTGGCTGACATATTCTAACCCTATTTTTGTAACCGACATAAGTTAGCAAGGTTTTGGAAGACTATTTTTCCCCCTCTCAGCAAAATAGAAGCACACAAATGACAAATATAAAATGACTTGGGCCGTTTTTTTGCTTTAAATGCTGGAAGACAGTGGCGACCGAGTTTCCTCTGTTAGTAAAAGTCATAAAAACTCGTAGAGCAAAAAACTCAGCGAGTTTTTGCAAATCGCTGAGTACTCTGCGAGTATGCCATCTATGGATACAACTATCCTTGTACCATGTAGCATCTCCTTTCTAGTCAAATTTGTTTAACACTCTTGAATCTTGTTGTTTAAAGTAGAGTTTGTGTATCTATGACCTTCTATTCTTCTCATTCCTCATCCATCCAATCTATCTTCAATATGGAAATGACATACAATACTGACATTGTAGGCTCATCCCTCCTAGATAGAGTACCAACCACAACACTCTCCATTCCATTCTTGTGTATGATCTCAAAGTCTTATCCCAACATCTTTGTGACTTGTTTTTGTTGTTCATCATATGACAAACTCCATTTAAAGAAATATTTGAGACTACTTAATCTATCTTTATCTTGAAGTGTCTTTCATTAGATAAGGTCTCCATTGTTTGACTACATATAGGATAGGCATCATTTCTTTCTCATAAATGGGCTTCAACAAATTTTTACCTTTGAGTTGGCAACTCTCAAATGCTTGGAGTCTTCCCTCTTGAATGAGTGCCACTCCTTTGCCATACCCAAAAGCATCACATAGGATAGGCATAATTTCTTTCTCATAAATGGGCTTCAACAGAATTTTACCTTTGAGTTGGCGACTCCTAAATGCTAGGAGTCTTCCCTCTTGCATGAGTACTACTCCTTTGCCATACCCAGAAGCATTACATTCCACAATAATGGTTTCGGAAAAAGTTAGATTAGCTAGATTAGAGTTGCGCACATGGCTTCCTTTAGCTTTTGAAATGCCTTGGTGGATGCCTCATTCCATTTGAAGGAGTCCCTCCTTAAGGTTGTGAGTGGTGCTGCTACACTGCCATAATTTGTTACAAACTTGATGATAGTAATCAATAAGCCTCAAGGAACCTTGTAAGATCTTGGGGGTTCTAAGCATTTTCATTCTACTATTGCCTTGATCCTATGAGGGTCCATCTTGAATCTCTCATGTGAAACTATATGGCCTAGGTAGTCAGCTTCTTTGACTCCAAAAGCACACTTGGATGGCTTAGCATAAAGTTGATGTTGTTTTGATTCACATGTTGCAAGTGTCACTCCCCAGTTTTAGTTTGTATTGAGATGTCATCAAAAAATTCCAAAACAAATTTCTAAAGAGATGGTTTGACAATAGGGTTTGTCAAACTTTGAAATGTAGATGGTGCGTATATGAGGCCAAAAGGCATCACCAAAAATCCATAGTGGTCCTCATGGATTTGTAAAGCTATCTTAGTATATGATCATTTTCAATTCTAATTTGATGATGACCAAAATGAATCATTTTCGGTAAAATAAGTTGCATCATATAGCTCATCTAACGAATTATTAATTATTGGAATTGAAACTTTATCTTTTATGGTGTACTTGTTGAGCTCTCTATAATGGGATACATTCTCTAGGTGTCATCCGTCTTGTACATAATTACCATTGGAGAGAAGTAAGCATTATGACTATGCTTGATAATACTTGCCTCTAGCCTCTCTTGTACCATCCTCTTGTTCTCACTTTTCTATACATATGGGACTTGCAGTGCTTGATGTTGAGCAGATGACTCCTTGTTACTAATTGAATGGCATGATCATGATGTCATTTAGGAGGAAACTCTTTTGGAATATATCTAAAACTATTGAGTGCCTATCTAAAGTTGCTTGCAAATCTGGTGGTGTGGGAACCATTTCTTGTTGTGCTTTTGATTAAAATAGTTTTGCTGCAAACCTGTTTGCTTCCTTATTATCTTTTACATTTGATGGGAACTTATCATTTGTGGAGACTTGGCATGCAATTCTATCAGTTCGATGTCCTACTCTCTGAGCGAAAACACATGAATAGCTCCTAGAAGTTCATTTTAATTGTTCCCAATGTAGTGAGCCATTTGATTCCCAAAACAATTGTTGGTACACCCATGGAGATAACATAGGACATTCTAGTCAGCATTCTCCAATGGAAAGTTTAATGATATGGCATTTACTCTAAGTTGCCGGTTTGGGTTTGGGGATGGATTCGGGTTCGAGAATCTGGTTCGTGGATTCGTGAAAAAAAAATTTCCCATTATGATTTGTATGGGTTCGTGTATATATATATATATATATATATATATATATATATATGCATTATATATACAAAAAAAAAGAGAAATATACATAATTCTAAAACTAAATCATTATGAAATGTGTTTGGAGGCTCCATAATAAGGGTTGTTTTAGGGTTAGAAGCTAAAAAAATAATAAAAAAGACATTTTTTAAGTGGGCTGGACCCACTTTTAAACATGCCTGGCCGTGGTTCCCTGGGGATTCTGCGAATCCGGACCCGGACCCGAATCTAGGGTCCAGGGTCCGAATCCGGTAACTTAGCATTTACTTGACAAATTGACTATATCACCATCTGCAATCATGATTTAAGATTTTAGAGGTGGATAGGTAAAACAATTCATATCACCATCTCCTTCCCCTTGTCATCCAGTGGTGGGCAATTACAACCACTTAATGGGGTAAGTTTCTGCAAGAAACACGAGAAAATCGCTGCCGGTACCTCCATTGAGTGTTACAATGTTAGCTCAAATATAATCAATCCAAACTAATGATATTTTTCATTTTTGCTGTTGCAAAATGTCGATAAAGATATTAATGTTGTTACAAGTGCTATTTTGAGAATTAAACTGCTGGAAACACACCTCAATGGTTACCCCAAATCATGAAACTAATTTACCCAACTGGAAATAACAACAGTATACCTTGTATGAATGGATTAGAATGCTGGTACAGGTCTGAAAATGCCTTGAAGACACATTGTAACAGTCAGGACAGCCAGATAATTACTTGGAAATCACAACCAAGGCACATCTAGTTTGCCAATAAGTAGTAACGAACAAAGGCTGCAAACAACAACTCCTGGTACATTCAAGCTTCATCAAACACTTGGAAAGAGTATAAATTGACTGGAAACTGTATTCAGACATCTCCAGGTCTATTATATATTGGAAAGGGTGCTGCAACAGGTTTGGGCAACAAGACAACACTCGTAAAGGCTCACCAACACATGTAGAAAACACACCCAAACTGGAGTTTCAGTTAAACACTTTAGAAATTACTTCAAACACAAGCACCAACATGAAATAAGGATGAATATATCAGTTTGATATAGAAATCAGACATACATAAGTGTGAACCACGTAATTCTTATTGTTTGTACAAAGGGTATAACAGCAATAAATTGCATCAAATTTACCATGTAATCCTTTCTTCACCAAGATAATGAATAGAATATGGTAAATAGATTGGGGCAACTCCACACCAGGTAAAAACCCTCACAAATGTCAGGCACTTCACTATATGAGATCAAACACCCCTCTTACAGGCAAGGTCTAACATGTAGTACAACCCTCCATGTCTGCAATCTGCCTACCATATTTTGTACGGTTAGCAAATGAACAATGATAACAACCAAACAGCCAAATAAACCAAACAGCCAAATAAAATATATCGAAACCCCCATATACTTGCATTTCAAAATCTCACAACTTGGCATAGGAAATTCCTCAAAGTCATGGACTCTTCAACACTTAAACACAACCCAAATCAAACGTCTGCAATGATCTTTATATTTGCATCTCAAGTTAAAAACTTTGATTTGAAGCACAATGGTAATCTCTGTTTCAAAACACTTAACTAGCTAGGGGAGGTTTCGTTTCTGAAACTAGTAATCTTGAGAAGATTTTTGTCCTCAAAAGGTTTGGAAGAACTCAGAGTTCATTCCAGCAACATAACAATATCATAGTCTAGTCTATCTCAACAAATGAGCTCACATCCTCCTTATATAGCTTTTTGAGAGTTATTTTAGGAAAAAAACATTTTTCTCCTTTTTGTTTCTTTTAAAAAACACATTTTTCTTCTTCACTGCTGTTTCGAAAAATGTTTTTTATGTTTTTATATACTTTATTTTGAAAAACAAAATTTCATTGATAAAATAATATAAAATTTCCTTTTCAACAAATTATTACACAAAATTGTCATTTTAACATTTTCAACATTAGACAACTTAAGTGAATAATTAGTTATTAACTTAATGATTTATCCAAGTTGCAGAAAAAGTGAAATGACATCAGAATCAAACTCTAACCACATCAACATGAAATTGAAGACTTGAGATAATGATCAGAGGCATCAAGGTCACTTACTAAAATAGATTGCTTCTCCAAGAAGTTTGCCACCAAAACTTGGATTTCACTTTTGAAAGTGTCATACTGATCCACATTACCCAATGAGCTCATTTCCAAGAACCAATGTTACTACCAATCAACCTAGAACACTCCAAGAAGTTTGGAGTTCTCTCCAACACACAAAGTTGTGTATGGGAAAACTTGGTAAGTGGGCAAATGCTCACCATTTAAATCTTCCGATTATTCAAGAACTTGCATAAAAAAAACCTAGGCTGATTGGGTTAAGGTCGTGTTGCTTTGATCCAGCACAATCCAAATCCTAGGCATTGATTAACTGTGGTTAATCACAATTTATTCCACTTCTCTCTTCTATGATTGAGTCCAAAGTATACAAGGATACATGCTTTTGTGGAGGCAATTCGACGACTTCATGAACAAATTCATTGTTTCTTTTGACTTGCACCATGTTGGAAGATCCATTACTCATAATTGCATCCATGATTTTTTGCTGATATAATGTTTGTTTTCTTTTAAGGGTTTTGTTGTGACCTTTTCACACATCGTCCCGTTGCAAATGGGGACCCCTCTTTTTGTTGCAAGCCCAGTCTTTTTGGCTTTCGTTCTTGCTAGTTTTGTGGTTCAGTCCCCTAAGGTGCCCCATGTTTCAAGTGAAAATTGGCTAGGCCTAGGATTGAATGTTGTCTGCCTTCGGCCCCTAGAATGGAAATTGTATGAAAAATAGTGAATTAGGTCAAGTGTGAATGAGACTTGATCTTTTAGAAAGAATTCTTGTGAAATTTGAATGTTTTGACATACTTGCTAATTTGGAAATTTCTATTTTTAGTAAGTTTCACTATGTCCCAAGATAGCCTTATTTTGAGTTTGGAAGTACTTACTATTTTTAGCAGTGTCTATTTTTATTAAGTTACATTGTGTCCCAGTTTGCCCTAATTTTGCATTTAAACAAACTTACTATTTATAGTAAGTCAATTTTTGGCAGGTCAGATGAGCATTGGCTGAGGATGAGGAAAAAGGGTACCCAGTTCTATATCCATAAAGTTGAACAAGTCTGGCAGTTGGTCAAAAATTTACTTAAAAAAACACCTCCTGAAAGTGGAAATAGCACGAAAAAGCACCCGAGGGAAGGCTGAAGGTTACGTTTGCAACTGAAAAGTGAGAAATCACCCAAGTATATTTTCTTGTTTTCAACACCAAATTCAGCTGGGATTTCATGAAAAAGCATGTAAAGTTGTGAAGATTCTTGATTCCAATTCAGGAAAAGATGTGAAAATTTTGGAAAAATCCTTGTTCCAGTATCAAATTTATTAAAAATCTTGAAAAAAATAGTTGTGGAAAAGAACATTGATGGAGGGATGCTGATTATTGAAATTTGATTGAGTTCGAAATTTTTTGGGATCTTCTAAAATCAGGAATCTCCATTATAACTCTTGGAAATCTGTAACCATTCTCAAACATCCTGATTATATATATAACTTAAACTTATACTGAAATGTTATATTTTATATGTATGTTTTGCTCTGTCAAGCTTGGAAATGCAGGGAAAGTTGAAAAAATGATTAAGTCATGAATAAAATCCACCACTACCACAAATTTGTGCCCAAGAGACAAAATCCACCATTGCCAAGGAATTGCGCCCAAGTGACAAAATCCTTCATTGCCAAGGAATTGCGTCCAAGTATCAAAGTTCTCCGCAGTCATGGAATTGCACCCAAGTGCTCAAGACAAGAGGTGGCAAGGAAAATTCAAGATTTCAAAAATCCACTACAGGGACTCAATGATGCCCAAGTTGGAGAAGGCATTGAACAATCAAAAGAAAATTTGGTTAAGTATGGGTCAAAAGGGAGGAAGAAATACAAAAAAATTCCACTAAGTCAAGGAATTTCCTTGGGTTGAAGAAATTCCCAGACCAAGCTCCAAATGTGCCCAAGAGGGCAAATTCCACAAGTCAAGAAATTTCCTTGAGTTGAAGAAATTCTCCACAAGTGCTAAAATGCACCCAAGTTTAGGGGAAGAAAACATGGAAAAATGGCCAAGTGTTGGAAAGTTCCTCCTTTATGTCTCAAATGTGCTCAAGAGAAAAAGGAAAGTTGAAAAAATGGCTAAGTGCCGGAAAATTTTTATCACCTCGTCTAATTCATGCCCAGGGAGAAGAATTTATTGCAAAGAAATTTCTAAGTGTTCAAAATTCTCCTAGACATCCCATTTATGCCCAAGGTGATATTGCAAAGATTAATTTAATAAAAATTGAAAGCGGGGAAAATTCATCTAAGTGTTGGAAATCTACACCCATGTCCAATTATGGAGGAAATTACGAGAGGTTGATTTGAAATTGGTCAAGTATGGAATCCTTGGCTATATTTAAAATGCGATCAGAGTCAAGATCAAACCAAATGCTGATTCTCACGTTGAAAGTTGAAGAAACAAGTCTAGAGCATGAGAATTTTAGAGAGAGAAAGAGGTGTGAGAATTTTTGAAGAGAGAAAATCGTGAAATCTTGAAGAGAAGTAATGCTAAAGCGAATTGGAGAAATAAAAAAGAGGCAAGAGAATTTGAAGAGAATTTAAAATGAATTGGAAGAATTCAAGAAAGAGGCGTGAGAATTATGGAGAAAGTAATTCTAGAGAGAGAAAGTTTCTTTCTAGACAGAAGAGGAAGTTTTATAGTAAATTTTTAAGATTCCAAGAGTTTAAATTTTATTCCAAGTTTGGAATGAGATGTAGAAGTGCCTTTTATTTTAATTCCTCGCATGATCTTATGTCAAATATTTTATTTTGTAGGAGGAAGAATTCCAATTCCAAATGTTCAAGGAAGACATTCGAGTCCCAGAATTTTAGTTACAGTGTTGAAGATGTCCAAGTTTCAAGCAATCCAGTTCAAGGCATTCAAGGTTTGAGACCTCAAAGATTAAAGTTCAAGTACAAATGTAGAAGGAAGAATGTAACATCTCAAATCTCCTTTGGAAATCCTTGACCATAGCCAAGGTAGTTTTGTGTGAAGGACTTCCAGAATGATAGAATCATTGATGAGGGAGTCCAATCCATTTCAAGAAGATGAATTCCCAAGCAGGTAGATGGAAGGAAAAAATTCAAAATGCTCGAAGGGAGATAATTTTAAAAGAAGTAATCAAAGTTGGATCTGGGTTACAAAATGATGCAGTTATAAAAGACTCGAGCCTAGATGACACCCAATATGCTGACATGGCGCCCAATTATCTCCACCAGCTAATCAAAGGTCTATAAGTCAAAATTCATTGCATTCAAGGAAGGGAATCGAGAATAATCTATTCAAGGTAGACAACCATTTAATGCTTAGTGGGCATCTTGCCTCATTATGGGTCAAATTTGACCACTCGCACTAAGTGGACGCCCTTCTTCTTGCCCTAACCCTAATTAGGGCTTAGGTGGCAAAATCTAGGTTGTTTGTTTTGTTTCAATCTGGGCCACCCATTGTAATTTGAGACCTATACAAAAGCCTCACTTCTCATTTGTAAAGGAGCGAATTTTGAGATTGTTGCTAAGGGCTACCAAGATAATAAAGTCTTCATTATTGATTTCATAGTGATTACTTGAAGTGTTTTGGTGCTTTCATGGTTTCATTATTCTCTCATTTAGAGTAGATTTGTTTTCAAGTACTTAGATGAATGCGATTCATAATAGTGTTATGATGGAATCGTCTTGCTCATACCTTTTGTTCTTAGGTGATTCCTAAGCGCAATGTAAGGTTGGTTTTGAGCCCTTATGTGGATGCTTTACTTCTATCATTGATGTACATTGTTCGTCATGATGGTGTTCATTGTGATATGAAAATTATTTGCACAACCCTTGAAGATTGCACCAACTTTGTGTAGTTGTAGAATTTGGCAAAACAAAGTTTGGTAGATTTCATCATAGCACTTCATCTTTCAATTTCTTAGGATTAGAACAGATCTCTCAACCCTACTCTCATTTACTTTCTGCATAAAATCCCAAAAAAGTACCTTCACTGCCATATCTTTTGAAAAGTTCCCATTGTATCATATTAATCATCTTGAGAATGATAATGTAAGTCCCCTCGTGATACCAACATATCACATCAACCATTGAGCTTATCCACAGTCAAGAACTGACATAAAAGAACCTTGTAGTCTATTGTATGATCTTTTACAATCTTAGCATACACATGATTTTTCTCAAGAGAGGATAAGATACTTTGGTATTTTATTCTACTATTGGTACGGTCATAAAACACCCATCAATGCAAATTGGCGCTAGGAGGGCCCGAACGTGAACACTAGATCGTCTCAAATTGATTAAGAAAACAAAGAAAATAAAAAAGTAGAACCATCAAGTGATCAACTTTCAACTATCAAACCAGACATATGTCAGATCTATCATATATCAAAAAATCCAGAAAAAGTGAAAAAATCCAAAATATCCAAAAAATAATTTCTTGGTTTCAAGACAGTCTCCTAGTGGATATTGTTTAGATTTAGGAGGATTTGAACGCGCAGTTGCACCCTAAGGATTTGTCTCAATTTGGCATACCAGGGATGTGACGGATTTATGAAACTACTAAGCATGAGGAGACGAATTGCTTGACCTTCTTGTCAAGGATATAGCTAGTGTTGCAAGGAAAGATCTTCTTTTTGGATTTTCCAAAGCCGGACTTGTGCATAAGGCCCGTTGATAATTGCAATGGAAATGATCCTTTCTCAAGATTTAAGGTGAGGATTCAAAATCAGATCGAGATGGGTAATATACAACTCGAAGGCATGTTGCTTCCTCGCTGATGTCGGATACACAATGCACCTCACTCATAATTTGCCTGCCCAATATATGAAGAAGCCATCAACCAAGTTGGATGTCAATTTGGATTATTATAATTACCAAGGAGGTACATCTCGAATAAGCATCTTAGTCCTGCAACAAAAGAACAAAGTATTGCAATGTCATTAGGTTGTGTAGAAAGAAAATTACAAGAAGATAGTACAATTGAATCAAGCATTCAAGCGGATGAAGGTTGTTCCTACATCGCACCTGAAGAAGCTATTGGAGTCAAGATCAAAGAGGCCATAGAAAACCTTCAAGAAATGACAAGTCATATTCAACACTTAGAAGCATCAACACATGAGAATCAAATGGTTGTAACAAGTGAAGAAAGATGATTGCAAGACTGAGAAAACCATTTTAGCACCTCTTATGAAAGAGAAAAATTTGATCAACGTTTGATCTTGCAATAGGAGTATCCAAAAGGATTCCTTGACAAAGAAGTGTGTTCACATGTTCTTAGGATGTAAGAACTATTAAGTGTCTTGGAACAAGATGAAATATCTGATTATGGGTTGGCCACCACAACGCAAGCATAATTGGGCAACCAATTCGAATTGGTGCTAGATCCACTACTCAAGATCCAAGAAGAGCTTTTAGAGGAAAATGCACTAGAAGAAACACTAGGTGATGAGCAAATTGCTATGATAGAAACACTAGGCCGTTTGTTTTGTTTCAATCCGGGCCACCCATTGTAATCTAAGACCTATATAAAGGCCTCACTTCTCATTTGTAAAGGAGCAAATTTTGAGATTGTTTCGAAGGGCTACCAAGATAATAAGGTCTTTGTTGTTGGTTTCATGGTGATTACTTGAAATGTTTTGGTGCTTGCATGATTTCATTATTCCCTCATTTAGAGTGGATTTGTTTTCAAGTACTTAGATGAATGCGATTGATAATAGTGTTATGGTGGAATCGTCTGACTCATACTTTTGTTCTTAGGTGATTCCTAAGCGCAATGTAAGGTTGGTTCTGAGCCCTTATCTGGATGCTTTACTTCTATCATTGATGCACATTGTTTGTTATGATGGTGTTTATTGAGATAAGAAAATTATTTGCACAACCCTTGAAGATTGCACCAACTTTGTGTAGTTAAATTTGGTGACACAAAGTTTAGTAGATTTAATCATAGCAGTATTCATCTTTCAAGTTCTTAGGTTAGAATAGATCTCTCAACCTTGCTCGAATTTACTTTGTACATATATCGTGAAAACAAAGAAAAAGTACTTTCATTGCCATATCTTTTGAAAAGTTTCCATAGTTAGTATCATCCGAATCATCTTGAGAACGATAACGTAAGTCCCCTCGTGATACTAGCATATCACATCAACCATTGAGCTTATCCACAGTCAAGAATTGACATAAAAGAACCATGGAGTCTATTGTATGATCTTTCACAATCTTAGCGCACACATGGTTTTGTGTCATGTCCCCTTGTGAAATAGGATTCAATAATAAATGATAATTAAATAATCAAAAGACTAATAAAAGATAATTTAATTAATATAATATAAAATATTATTAATATAATAATATAGTGTTCAAATAAATATATATAATAATATATTATTGAAAATATTATAATAATAAATATAATATGAGATAATATAATATTAATATGATATAATAATATATTGTTCAAATAAATATATACATATAATAATATATTATTAATAAAATATGTTATTGAAAATATTATAATAATAAATAAATTGTAAATAACAAATCTATTATTAATAGGATATATAATATAATTAATATAATAAATAATAAAAAATTAAAATACTAATATACTATATATATAATGTTTAATTATATATAATATAAATATCAATTACAAGCAACTAATCAATGGTGTCGCTTCTCTCCTCTCCCATGGGTATAAGGGGGGGAATCAAATTACTAAGAATGGGGGATATATGTAAATTGTCAACCCTGAAAGGGAGTCAATAGGGAATCAAAATTAATGCTGCAATTAGCGCTTAACGTCATCTGGAGGAAAAACACACAGGGAGTGATCAGCGAGTCAATACTATCAATCACGGTAAATAGAATTGAAGGACATTCATAGTTGACAGTCAACGTAGACAGATCATAAGATATCATAAAGCATAAGCAACAAATAACAAATCCCTAATCACAGCTACATTGGTTCAGTGCTTCATATGGTGTACGACTACATTGGGAGTTCGTGTGTTGCATCAATTCAATACCACTTGGCATCGAATCCCATAACTGCTTACCATCGCTGATAATAATTTGGCAATTAATTATCTGTCAAAGACAACACCATTATTTTTGCATGAATGCATCATCACTGTAAAGAGATCAGAATTATTATCCTATAAAAGCAAATATATAAGCTATCGGAAGTTGCTTATTCGATCAGTTCTAACCACCTAGTAAGCGGTGATTGGTATATGCAACAACGACTTAAGGAGCCAGTGTTTTAAGTTAAGAAATTAAAATTCAATTAAAGACAAGTTAGATTGATCAGCAAACCGATCCCCACAAATGAGTTAATGTTAAAATAAAAGGCCAACAAATGAAGTAAAAGTGTGATTATAAAACGGTACTATTTAAGCAGAGCATAAAGATGCGCTTTCCTTCTATGAAGAGCAATCAATTATATCAATCATTAATATATAAAATAAGTTGTATACTAAAAGATTTCATAAATAACATTATAAAGGAATTGAGATATAAGATTAATCACTGCAATTTTAAGATTGTTTCCATTATTTGTTATCAGACACTATTTGCTAGGAAGCTGATGTTTGCAATAAGCACATCGTTACAATCCAAATTCTTTTAAGGGTACAAGAATTAGTCTTTTACAAGTAAATTTTGAGAAATCAGTCCCAAATCTCATAGGATGGGACAAGGGACATTACAGTGGTATCAAAGCATAATCCTGCCAACCTGTGAGGGGATTACATGCAAACTTATCAACATAAGAAAGGCACAGCAGTTATGGTAGAACAATTGGCCCAAGAGCTAAGAAGCTTCATGGAACAAACTAATGAGAGAATTGAACAAGGCAGAAAAAATATATATAAATAATGACAAAGCAGCAGCATATATATATATATATATATAAATATATATATATAAATAATTGATAATTGCGGATAGAAGAACTAAAATAAGGAAATATTGAAGAGGATTCAATAGAGCAGAAGGTATGATTAATACTATCATCACATGAAGGAGATCTGCAGTATCTATATTATTTTTGATACTCATAACATTTAGAAAGAAATAAGAGTTTTATGTTTATCAATTATGGTATCTGCAATATAGATATCACTATTGATATTTGTAACTTTCATGAATTTTATATTCATTTATTATGAGATTCTCCCTCTATTGTTATTTATAACTCGGAAATATGAATCTTATATTCATTATGAAATCCAAGCTACGATCGGGGGAAAGGGAGACTTATATAATCTCCAATAGCCAGTATATACTGATGAATCAACATATGCATATGTGAATTGCCTTGGATAGAGGATATCTCTTCCAAGAAGAGGAATGGACCAGATCATAGATTAAAATATGGCAGATATATCGCTGATAAGTAAACTTATCGCGATAAGTTGGAGGCCGCGATAAAATACGTAAACTTATCGCGGAGTACATATCGCAAATAAGTTTCAAACTTATCGCTGAAAAAACATGAACTTATCGCCAAAATATCGGCGATATTTCACCAAAATATCTGCCACAGTCTGCTAATAGGGACTGACGGCCCAAAAAATAGTTATTTCACATTTTCTTGTTTGCAAATTGGTGTTTGGGAGAGGAAAAAAGGGTTTGAAGGGGGAAAAATGTGATTTACAGCGTTTTAGACCAATTTGCAAAAAAATGCATTTCAAATTAAACTTAAGCAATTTTTTAAGTTCCCGATATTTTTGCTGATAAGTTACCGATTTATCTCCGATATTTTCCCGATATTTTTTTTTGCCCTTGGCGATAAGTTGCCGATAATGATATTTTGAACTATGGACCAGATATTGGCCTTCCTAGAAACCTTAGAGGAAGCGCTCCAGAGAAGATGGTGGAATAACTAGGTACTGCTTTAGAATTGATCTTATATCATTCAAAGCTAGAGGGTCCTTAAGGGTTAGGAAGCCCAATTTGACAGACTTACCCTAAGGATTTAATAGAGGGCATTCATTATGGATGTCGAGATTCCTAAAGGGAATCTAGAGATCAAGGGATGTCCTTGGTAGATGGCACTTCTTATAAATGTCAAGATTCCTTAAGGGAATCCAGAGATCCAAGATATCTTTGGTGGAGGGCATTTCTTATAAATGTCTCCAGAGATCCAAGATATCCTTGGTGGAGGGCATTTTTTATAAATATCTCCAGAGATCCAAGACATCCTTGGTGGAGGGCGTTTCTTATAAATGTCAAGATTTCTAAAGGGAATCCAGAGATCCAAGATATCTTTGGTGGAGGGCATTTCTTATAAATGTCTCTAGAGATCCAAGATATCCTTGGTGGAGGGCATTTCTTATAAATGTCAAGATTCCTAAAGGGATTCTAGAGATCCAAGATATCCTTGGTGGAGGGCATTTCTTATAAATGTCGAGATTCCTAAAGGGAATCCAGTGATCAAAGACATTCTTGGTTATACATCAAGGAGCAAAGCAATATTTAACAAAGGAAAATGAAAGTGTTCCAGCAAATCAAGATAAGTGTTACTCTTAAGATATTTGTTGAAATAAAATATATATTTTTAAATTTGATAAAGCTATGTTTACCAATATATGACCGCTCTAATCCCAAGATGGAATTGTTGTTTCAAGGATCATAAGGAGGAGTGTCTAATTGCTTGAGGACAAGCAATTTGAGGAAGGGTGGACTGTCATGTCCCCCTTCTGAAATAGGATTCAATAATAAATGATAATTAAATAATCAAAAGAATAATAAAAGATAATTTAATTTATATAATAGAATTGATTTCCTTATTATTTTTTCTAATCATCTATAATCTGTGTAGTGTTTTTTTATTTGGTTCATACTTCGTGAAAAATAAGACATTCTAGATGGAATTATCTTTTGGTTGGTTTTACTCTTATTGTAATTTTGGAGTGACAGTCACTGGAATTAATTGATTGATTTGGGGTTTCTTGATGCTGTAGATGAAATCTATATCATGAAACCTGAGGCTTCTGCCATTTGATTCTAGCTAGTTATGTTTTGTATTGTAGTTGCAAAATGGCAGGTGACTATTGCCTGTTTTGAAAGCCGCAATGTGGACAGTCTCAACATGTTGTTTGGCTCTTGGCAGCAGCTGTTGCAGTGCAGCCTGCAACTGCCCTGTTTCAGAATAATGTGTATTGTGCTTGCATTGTTGTTTTGATGTGACCGCAACGTACCAAATCAACTGCACAATGACTCAAATATGTAGCCATTCTGGTGCTGTATGTCCTTGAAAAGACACAGAAATATAAATTAAAAAACTTAAAAATGAAAATTGAAATTAATATTTGAAAATTCAATTGCAGTCTATGCTTGTAGTTGTCTGATAGGCATTACATGACTACTTTAAACAATTTTTTATTTAGATATGATCTACAATGTACATCTTAAGACTTGATTTGAGTATATAGTTTTCCTCAACATATCGTTTGATTTTTATTTGCTCCCAACACATTTTCTGCTTGCTCAGTTTTGTTGGAATTAGTTGATTGTTTGTTTTGTGGACTTCTTGATGCTTAATTTTTCTACAATTTACATCTCAAGACTTGATTTGACTATCCATTTTGCCTCAATATATTGTATGATTTTTATTTGTTCTCAACACTTTTTCTGGTAACTAGGCTTTGTATATGTTGGCTTACTCAATTTTGTTGAAATTATTTGATTTTTTGATTTGTGCACTTCTTGATGCCTAACTAGTTTAAAGATGCATCACGCAATGAATATTTTAATCACATCATTTGGATGTATTCAATTAACCTACATGCAAGTTACCTTACTGTATTTGTCAAATAAATGGTCTAGAATGTTGTTAGGAACTAAGGTATGATCTAACACTACTTAACCTGTATCGTTGATGAGAATTTCATTATAATTCAAGCATTGACCTTTTAATTTATGCTCTTTATGGCATGTTGCAGAACTTGGAAGGCATTTCCAAATTCTATGGCATGGGGTGCACTAGCGTTTGGATCTGCACTTGGCATATATGAAGCCACTAAATGCAAGCTTCTGCAAACTAGGGGTAAATTTCTATTAAAAACCATACTAAAATATGTTGCTCCAAGTCATGATAAATTTGAAGTTATTACTTTGTCAATGTGTCATATCGTGGATCTTGTATATTTATATGAAATAATGTATTTTTTTATATGGGTTATATCATAGAAACATAAATCTGCAAAAATATATGATAACACGATTAATCCTGAATCCTAGAGCCAGCCAATTTTTTCCCTAAAAAAAATCCCGATTCATGAAAAAATCATTGACCCTATTTTCAATAACCCTTTTGCATTTGAAGGGCATTAAAATCATATTAAAATCCCTAAAAAGTGGCAAAACGTAAAAAATAAGTGCAAAACCCTATGAAACCCTACAAAAAACTCACGAAATTGATGAATCACTTAGAAATAGGGTTGATTTCAGGACGAAAGTGAAGTCAATGCGAAATCAATGTGGAAAAAAATTGTGATTTTATGTCTTTAGTTTTCTTTCTGACCTCTGGAAAACCCTAAATAGAGGAGCGGGGGGAGTAGTGGCTGTCATCAACGAAATTTGAAAGGGCCTCAATCATCCAAATTGTGGGGGGCATGTGAGATAGTGTTGAAGCAGCTAATGAATTTATTCTAAATCGTGGTTTCAATGTGACCTGAGCTCTCTGCACGCGTTGCCTCATGCATTCTAATGAGATCAAATATATAATTAATATCTAAGTTGTTGATCCTGGTTCTGATTTAGATTCAGGTTCTGATTTGGATTATGGATTCGGCAAAATTTTTTTTGAGCAGGTTTTGGTACCGCGGGTATATATATGTATGTATGTATGTATATTCATAGATTCATATATGTAACATGTTCAATGTTCATTCATCATTGGTTCAAAACTTAAACATATAATAATAATAAGTTAGAAGCATGATGCTCATAAATCCATAATTGCCAATAAATTATAAATAAAATACCTCATATATCATATTCATACTTTGCCAGTCTCAAAATGTCATTACACAATGCTACAACGTAGTGTTCACCTTTGAAGAAAAATGCTACAGCTGTAGAACAAAGCAAAAATGGTGAAAAATGCTTGAGAGAAAAATGAATGATCATCAAATGACCAAATGCATGCTTTATTGGTCGAAATGAGGGTTTAGATGCTTTTTAGATTTAAAATAAAATAAAAAAATGGCGTGTGGGGCCTGTTTTTGGGCACCCACAGCCTTGGATGCCCGACCAGAATCCGGCAGAATCCAGAAGGAATCAAAATCAGACCCGCACCAGAATCAGGATCCGGGGCTAAATGCAAGGATCTGGTAACTTAGATTAATATTGTACACTAATTTTAAAATTATAACTATTATGCACTATTATAGATGACCCTTTAACAAGAAAGCATTGCACATTTATAGTTTATAATTAATATTATAAAGTAGTTTCAAAATTTAAATTATTATTGACTATTAATATATATTAATAGCATAGAAGCAAAAGATGGCGAAAATTCGCAATCATATGTGATTAATTGGGAGTTGGCATGTGCAGCAATTTATCCCCAAAAAACTGAGATTTCTTGGTCAATGACTTTCAACGTTTTTTTGTGATTTATCAAGCAATTAATCGGCAAAAAGAAACGGTTTATCGACAAAAGAATTACAAGAAACTAGCAGAAAGCTTAAAGGTGATGTTGATGGGAAAAACCTGCAAAAATGTGATGTGATTCTCTACGAAATTGACACACGACACTGAAGACGCAGCTGGGGAAGTTGGGTCGAAAGTGTTGCAAAGTCCCAAAGTGTTGCAGAGTTGGGAAGTAGCGTGGGAGATAGACGATTACAAACAAAATTTTCCTCTCTTTCTACATTGAATATATTGTATAGCTTGATTGATACTATTTCTTTAACATTGATGTTGTTTGTATAAATTCCAAATATTTAAATTGTTGCAATATGAAACAAAAGAAGACCATAATAAAGCTGCTTTATTTATTTGTTGCGATATGATCTACAAGAGTAGGGTAACAAAGTTTTGCCTTATTTATTTTGGAAAAAACAAAGAGCCCTACAATAATCATTGTAATATTTCAGGCATGTCAATTATGACATAAGTTCTTACGAATAATCAAATCGCTAGATATTTATAACTCTACTCAATTAAATTAAATAATTCATGCAATTTAGTCTCTGAGTTCAACATATATAAAGTTGTTTTGGTATATACACGTGTATATATCACTTCACATGTGTATGTCATGCCAACTTTGTATATAATTGTTTGTTGAGTATATATAATAAAAGTAACTTGAGAGAATTCTAAAAAATGAATTGTACTTATATGAATATGAAGATTTTCTTTTATTGACAATATGTTGCGAAGAAAGCTTCATTCTGATTTTGAAAAATAAGAAAGCCCACATCATATTTTGGTGCTACTTTAAATCATAGCTGATTGAAATTTATACACACAAAATCAATGTTAAAACAGAGACCTCCAAGTTAAAAATATATTAGGAGGTTGTGCAAATGCTTTGAATCATTTATATAAGTCCTTTATCATATAAAGTTTATCATCTATGCTATGGAAATGTCCTTTAATTCTAAAAAGTAGTTATTGACTATTTTTCTTCAATTTTCACGTTTTTTTGTAAATCCGATGTTTTCAAAAAATCCCACTCCTCTGGTTTACCAATTTATTCCCCAAACAATTTATGCTTCTATGGGTTAGATGATTCTTCATATTGATGCTATTTTCTAAATTGAAAAAGGTATATTTATTAACTAGAAAAGTTAGTCACAATAAAATGAGGGTAGCAAGAAAAGGAAGGACTTGTAGCATTCATACATAATTTATGCAAAACATTTCTTATCAAATAAGCTAATGACAATAGAGATCAGTGACTAGAAACTATTAAAATTATGCATTGAATCATGAGTAATCATGGTTGCATTATTCACTAAGGAATGTGTATCAAAACCAATATTTAATGTTTTTTGATTTAATCTAGTGGGTGTGATTACTTTACTTTTCTTATTTAGGGATTCTCCAAAGAATTTCTTTCCTTATAGCATTATTCTATTTCCCATTCATGTCATGGACAAGGTTTCCTAGAGAAAGATAACATGCTATCATCTTTCTAGTGGAAAAAGATTCGAGGGGTCAATGATGTTTGTAAACCCTTATATGCATTCTTCGTTTCCTCAACTTTTTTTTGTCTTTAATATGTTGTGATTAAGACTAACACAAAATCTATCAAAGGTTTTTAGAAGAAAAACTTATTAGAAGTATTGTGCACCATCCAACTAGGTTACTTGCACAAAATGCAAAGTAAAAGGCAACCCTCCTCTCAATACATGTCGAGAGGCTTTGCATAACTTTCCCACGAAAATCTATGAAGCTTTCAAAGAAGAAAAACCTAGGGTTTAGGTAGTAACTTGTTGCATAAATAGGTTGGTGGAGTTAATTTCTCTACATGCTATCCATAAATGTATCCTATTGGATTTTTCTCTCCTTCCCCCAGACACAACCCTTATCAAAGGTCTTGATGCTTAGAAGCAAATTGAGCTTACAAATTTACAAATAAAGTAAATACTTAAAAAAAATAAAAAAATAATGTACATAATTTGAACTTTAAATTAAATCTTGGACATTTATCTTCTTAGAATCAACTCCAACTCTCTCTTCACTGATGATGTGATTGAGACAGATAAGTTCTATCATCACAAAGTCACATGTAGACTCCTTAGCATATAGAGACTCACTCTCTAAAATGCTCATTACCTCCTCAAGATGATGGCATATGCTCCCAATTCTTACTGAAAATAGGGATGTCATTAAACAATATCAAAACAAATTTCCTCAACTGCTTCCCAAACACCTAATTCCTACAAATCTGAGAATTAGCCAGAGAATTTGTCAATCCAAAGGGCATTACCAAAAACTCGAAATGACCAAAATGGCATCTGAAAGTACTTTTCTCAATATCCTATCTTCTTATTCAAATCTGATGATATCCTGATCTCAAATCTATCTTAGAAACTATAAAGTCCCATGCGAATCATCAATCAACTCATATATCTTGGGAATTGAATAATTGTTCTTGATTTTCTTTTAGTTCAAAGCCATGCAATCAATTCACATTCACAACGCAACATCCTTCTTCTTTATCAATACTGCCACTGATGCAAAAGGACTTGTTATGTTTTATGTGCCCCATCTCTAATAACTCTTTAATTGCCTTTTCTATTTCATCCTTGTGCCTCTTCAGATGTTGATAAGTAGTGATTACTGGCTTGAATCCCTCCTCTAGCTCAATGACATGCTCTATCCCCCTCTTAGGTGGAACTCTATGAGGGATACTCCCAAACACCTTGGTATGCTTAGATAGCAACCTCTGGATATCTAGATGGTAATTGTTCTTTTGCTGGTCTCTAATTGTAGGAACCATTGGCTTGATGAGACACTCTACAACCCATTCTACTTGATTATGCCTAATTAGTCGCTCCATCCTTTGAGTGATACCACTCTAGGTCCTCCTTTTGAAAGTCCTTTGAGTACCACTTTCCTACCCTGGTGTTTGAATCTCATTTCTAATTTCTGCAATTTGAAAGAGAACTCTACAAGTGATAACATCCATGTCATGCCAAAAAATAACATCATTGTCCCCCATGTCAATCACACATAATTCATCTTTCAGCTTATAATCACCAAAGTGTATGCTCAGATTAGGAATCTTAGGAGTAGAAGGAAGCTTATACCCGTTGGCTACCATTACCCTGAATCCATCATGCTCTTTAGTTTGCAATCCCCTCTTAGCTACAAACTTGTCATCAATGAAATTATGTGTAGCTCTTGTATCAATTAAAGCAACTACTTGCTGCCCCTGTATGTAATGTCCCCGAAATAATTAAATAACTCAAATAAAATAATTGTTTGTATGACCCCGAATTTAATAATATCTTTCGGGCCCTTTTTATTAATTAGTTAGTTATTAATGTTTTGGTCGTGTCGGCCCATTTGTAACCCTTTGGGAAACTTCCCGGAGCCCATTTATAAGGCTGTGTTTGGCGTAGTTGTAGATGTGTGAAGTTTATGTTTTCTCTTTTATTTGCGATTCCAGTTGGAATTCTGCATTGTTCGCTATTTCAGAGGTGAAAGACCCTCCCTATTTCTAGCTTTACGTAGTTTCAGTGGGAATTACTCACCCTATTATGCTTGGGGTCCAAATCTGTAATATCTACACCCGAAGACAATTTACAATCAAGTTCTAGAATATTTGCAATCAAGTTCTAGAATAAATAAATATTTCCAGATCTCGTGCCTTATACTTATACTCTGCGTCCATTTATAATTGCATTCGTAAACACTATGGTTGCGTAGGAGGTGATCGTACCACTGCACGACCAACGATAGAGTGGGAGCCGTACAAATCATACCTTATGGAGGTAGCAAGCTCAATGATTGTACGGTGACATCACCGTACGGTGGTGCGGAAGCAAGTTGACCGTATGCGTTTGGTCGTGGGCCCAATATCGTCGTGCGCTGAAGGGGGTTGTCTGTACGGTGGGAGTGATTGGATTGTATGGTGGGAGACCATATGGTGGAGTCAGTTTGTCTGTATAGTGGGAGAAATTTGCCTGTATGATTGGTGTATGTGTGTTGACAACAAGAATCATTGGACCATACGGTGAAGGTTTGGTGCCGACAGGAACATTCCGTACAGAGGTGACTACTCATTGCAAGCTGTACGGGTTTTGGGATATTACAGTGGTATCAAAGTTGGTGATTTTGCTAGCTTGTCGGGTAGTGGATGCGGAAGGAGCTCATAGTATACACCAGAAGGAGGTATTGTTCGACGATTAAAATGGGGGAACCACAGGATCCGACTGCTGAAATCATGACACTGTTAAGGGAACTAACCAGAAGCCAAGCTCATCTCAACGAAGCCATGGTCAGAGGGTAACAACGACAAAATCTCATGGAGGAGACATTGCGACGATTGGCAGAAGGTAGAACAAATGGAGATCATAATGGACATGGCAAAAATTTGGTCACTAGAAACACACAACGCTCACATTCTCGACCGATGATGCTGACATTTCCCCAGAGAACAGAAGCACTTCGCAGAGAGCAAGAGCCCATTTTCCAGGAGTTGCAAGAGTAGCTAAGACAAGTCTGGAGGGATGCGGATCTTGAGGGAGACATCCTTCAGGGACTATGTAGATCTTCGAATGAAATACTCGGGCGGTAGGAGTCGTGGCTATTACAATGATGACATCAAACAAAAGATTGGCAAGCTAAATCTATCATCCTTTGATGGTTCTGGGACATCAGGACAAGCATGGGTATAGAAAGTCGATACCTACTTCCAGCTCAACCCGATGCCCTAAGATGAGGCAATCAAATTTGCAGCACTTCACCTGGAAGGAGTTGCTCATGAATGGTGGCACCACGGGATGGTCACCCTCGGTCACGATCGAGTCACTTCATATGCAAATTTCACGGAGAAATTGATAGACCGCTTTGATGGGAAGGATCCGGAGCTCAACTTCAAGGAGTTGGCACAACTAAAGTAGACCAGACCAGTGGACGATTACATTTCAGAATTTCAAAGGTTGTCAGTGTTGGTTACCGATATGTCTGAGAGAAGACTTGTCGTGCTATTCATGGATGGATTGATGGAACCCCACAAGGGTTAGGTCAAAGGTTTCAGTTGCAACACGCTTATAGAGGCATATAAGAAGACACGTAACATGGCTACTTCATCCTCCAGGAGTCGCACATTCCCATCCACCTCTCGCACAGGAGGACAAGGACAAGGACAAGGAGCCATTTCAGAAGAAGCCTTCGATGGATGGGGGCACTCGTGAGGAGCTCCGAAGGAGGAAGCTTTGTTTCACTTGCAAAGAGCCTTGGGAACTAGGTCATCGTTGTCTTGGTAAAGGGAAGATTCACTATAGTGAGGTGGTACTTGATGATGAGGAAGAAAGTAAAGCACCGAAAGAGGAAGAGACAAATCATGCAGAGAGGATTGCCACACTTGTACAAAGGGTAAGTTCCATTGCTACACTTTCTGCAACTTCTAGATGTAGTGTATTTCGGGTCCATGGCACACTTCAGGGGAGCGAGTCACAATTATGCTTGATAGTGGGGCCACGCTCAATTTCATCAATTCATCACTTGTCGCTAAGATGACTTTGCACACGGTGGAGCATGAGGGATTTGAGGTCAAGGTGGTAGGAGGAACTTTACTACCCTGCACTCATATTATTCCACAATTGAGCATTACCATGGGAAACTATACAGTGACGGATGAATTCTTTGTGATAGATTTGGATGATATAGATGTCATATTGGGCATTCAATGGATGGAGACCCTCGACCAATACACACAAAGTTTCAAGAAGAAGAAGTTTTCATTTAAGGTGGACATCAAGAAGGTGGTGCTATGAGGGATGTCAAATAGAGGCCCAAGGGAAATTTCAGTGAAGAAGATAGAGGCAATTTTCAGACAAGATAAGATTCAAGCATATAACTTTGACATTGAAGATGTGAGGAAGAATGTGGCGGTCAATGCTTTACTTGAGATACCTATCATATGCCCATTATTTCAGATTTTAAAGGATTGGAGGGCTCATTTGTTGGTTGAGTACTCCAAGAACACCTTTGCATGCCAGTTGATGGATGGTCAAATACAGGATGACTGGTACAAGGTGGTTGATGATGTCATCTACTACAATGACAAAATCTATTTGGTACCTAACTTGTAATGTCCCCTTTTCTAGCCCATTAATTCCTGATGCGTTGTTATCCCCTTTTTCTTTGGTCCCGTGGGCTAACCAGGACTTTACAAGGATCATAGAGATTTTTGGCCTAGGCAATTCCAGTTTCAGGCCAAACGGAGTTGATTCAGCAGCAGGGTTTCCAGATACTTACTATTTATAGTGAGTCCATAGGGTTTAGTATTTTTGGCATTTCAATATTGGACTTGGAGCATGTCGTCGAGACCTTTCTAATGAGCTATCACACATGGTTTTCTGAGTTCAATTGGTTATTTTTTTAATGCTTGGAGATTAAATAGTTTATTAATAAAGTGACCTTTAAAATTAAGTACATGTTAATATGTCACTTTATTATTAAAACGACCTTTTATTTAAAGTGGGTTAATGAAGAGATTGGCTGGGGGGAAAATGAAGAGTCACAAGGATGTGTTATAAAAGAACTTTTAGAGGCTCATTCTCTTCATGCTTGGTTTATGTATGAATTAGTGTTCTCTTGGAGAATTTGGAAGCTTCAACTTTTAGTAGGTTTGAGGACGGAAGCCCTCGAGCTTGGAGACAGTGGACGAAAACCCATTGTCGGTTGGAGATATCACACAGGTGTCTCACTTCATGTTTCAGATTCATATTTGTGGTATCCAATCTTGCTGTAAGTTCTGTAACTACGATTGGATCTTTGTTATTTCTTACTAAAGATTTAATTGCAATATTCATTTCTGAGACTCTATTTCAGCTGGGTATTTTGTAATTTTGCTGGATAAATTGAAATCAATTGCATACAAAATATTTGTTTTAATTTCTGTGTTAAATCCGAGGATAATATCCTACAGGGATACTACATAACTCAAAACTGGAGAAGATGATCATAGGGGCGATTCATGATCCACCCCTAGCAGGTTTCCCAGGATCAAATTTGCGATTGCTTGAGGGCAAGCAATCGTTGGGCGGGGAGGACTGTAATGTCCCCGAAATAATTAAATAACTCAAATAAAATAATTGTTTGTATAGACCCGAACTTAATAATATCTTTCGGGCCCTTTTTGATTAATTAGTTAGTTATTAATGTTTTGGTCGTGTCGGTCGGTTTGTAACCCTTCGGGAAACTTCCAGGAACCCATTTATAAGGTTGGGTTTGGCGTAGTTGTAGATGTGTGAAGTTTATGTTCTCTCTTGTATTGCGGTTCCAGTTGGAATTCTGCATTGTTCACCATTTCGGAATTGAGAGACCCTCCCTATTCTGGCTTTTCATAGTTTTGGTGGGAATTACTCCTTACCCTATTCTTCTTGTGGTCCAAATCTATAATATTTACACCTGAAGACAATTTGCAATCAATTTTTAGAATAAATAAATATTTCCAGATCTTGCTCCTTATACTTATATTGTGTGTCCATTTATCATTGCATTCGTAAACACTAAGGTTACGTTGGAAGGTGATCGTACCACCGTACAACCGACGACAGAGTGGGATCCGTATGGATCATACTGTACGGAGGTAGCAAGCTCAGTGGTTGTATGGTGACATCATTGTACGGTGGTGTGGAAGCAAGTTGAGCGTACACGTTTGGTCGTGGGCCCAATATCGCCACGCGTCGAAGGTGGGTTGTTCGTACGGTGGGACTAATTGAGTGCACGGTGGGATACCATATGATAGATCTAGTTTGTCCTTACGGTGGGAGAAAATTGCCCGTACGATGGGTGTCTGTGTGTTGACAACAAAAATCATTGGACCGTACGGTGCAGGTTTGGTGCTGACAAGAACTTTTTGTACGGAGGTGACTATGAAAGATCCCTGACGGATTCTCTTACTAATTTGCTGTAAGTTTTAAAATAATAAACTATATTTTTCTGAAATTTTTGGTGGTCTTTTAGAATAGACAGAAGTTGCAGAATGTTTTGTTTCTTTTTGTGTTTTTTTGAGAATATTGAAGCAAGTAATGAAAGATGAACACATATGAAAGGAAACTGAAAACATGTAAGAACATTCAATAAATCAGAATTGATACAAATCGTACTAGGCAGATTTCTGATTTAAATATTCAGGTAGAAACCCTTATGCAAATTCGATGGAGATTACAAACAACAATGACGCCAACTGGTGGATAGATGGTGGCCACGAACCAAGAATACAAGCTACGGCTGGATGCAAGCATTCACCACAGCCAGCGTATAGTGCCCAAGCTGCAAATGACGGCCCTATGCTACAATAATCATGTCCCAACTGGATGAATCCAGCCTCTCTGCTGAAAACCTCTGTATGCAATCTAAATCCTCAACACAGAATGACACCCCTGTCTCTGACAAACAATGCACAATGCCTAATGAATCCACTGACAACAACTGCTGAGGGCTACGTCCCAGCCAGTCCCAAACCCGGGGTTTGTGTCCCAGAAGAATCACTCTACCAGAGCAAATTCGCCAAAATAAGTTTCAATGTGTAAAAGATGAGCATCAATTAGGTTTCCATCTCCTTATATCTCGTTTCCTTTGCAATTCGAACCCTAAAGGAGAATTAAGATTGCACTTTATAATTAAATGATATTTTCCAATTATGGCGTCCAAACTATAGAGAAAGTATCACTTCATTATAATTAAATAGCTCCAAGCACCAAAAAGACTCTGGAAAGTGAAAATCATGTAGCAAATTTCGAAACCTTTCCAACGAGCTATAACACAGGCATATCAAACTAGATGAAGCCAAAAAACCCCTTATTACTCCAAAATGGCTATATACATAGCCTTATTCAAAATATTAAAACGCTAACTTAGGAAAATATTTAAATATATCCCAAATAGCCACAGAACACCCGAAACACCCCAAAATCCTGAAATTGAATGTCACCTGCCTGTGACTGATGTCGGACAACCTGGGACAACTAGCAGTCTTATCCCTAAAATCTAGGGATGCTCCTAGAAACTAGGAAACACACCCAAATCTCCTGAAATTGAAACCAAGGGATGACCTTATAGAACCTCAAATCTGGAAGCTGACACCACCTCCTAAAAAGTAGGAATCCCCCTCCTAAAATCAAGGAACTGCCTCCTAAAATCAAGGAACTGCTCCCAACTGGTCTACTACTGCCTGAGACACCAAACCCGAACACTGAATAACCTAAATGAGTCTCCAACCACCACTGCCAGCCTACGAGACCCCATAATAAGCTAACTCTCATGTCTCTGCTAGACAGAGCTAAAGAGGGGACATGACAGTCCTCCCCTCTCAGAGATGCTTACCCACAAGCAACTGCAAAGCCAGATGCTGCAAAATAGTCTCGCCCTCCCAAGTGGTGTCCTCTATAGGGAGACCTCTCCAGCGAACCAAGTACTCCCAAATCACCCTGCTTCTTAGCCGACGTTCCCTCTCTTCCAAGATCTCCTTAGGAACCAAGGTCAGCTTACCTTCCTCATCCAAGGGAGGTAGATTGGGAGATGCTACAATGTGTTGCCCTAGTGCCTTCTTCAGACAAGATACGTGGAACGCATAATGAATCCGACTGTCAGGTGGTAACTTAATCTCATAGGCAACCTCTCCAACACGCCTGAGAATCCTATATGGCCCGTAAAAACGAGGCTTGAGCTTCTCAGCTCCACCCCTTTTAAGGGTGCTCTGCCTGTAAGGTTGCAGCCATAGGAAAACCATATCATCCACCTCAAATACCCTCTCAGTCCTGTGCTGATCAGCGTAGACCTTCTACTGATTCTGTGCCTGCTGCAAATTCTCCCTGAGAGATCTCATGATATCCTGGTTCTCCTGTAATCAATCCTGTGCCAAAGGAACCCTACTGTCACTTACAACCAGATCAACAAAAGATAATGCATAGTAACCATAGAGGGCTCTGAAAGGAGTCATAGCAATAGACATATGGTGTGTAGTATTAAAACAATACTCACCCATATACAACCAGCGCATCCATGCCTTCTGCTGCCCCGACACATAGTTACGCAGATACCCCTCAATCCACTTATTAACTATCTTCGTCTGTCCATCTGTCTGAGGGTGGTAGCTAGTACTAGGTGTCAACTCTGTGCTTGTGAGCCTGAAAAGTTTGTGCCAAAAGAAACTCATGAATCTACTGTCCTTGTCACTCACTATGGTCTTTGGGAGACCATGGAGTCTAAACACCTCCCTGAAAAATAGCCCAGCTACCTGAGATGCTATGAAATCAACTGCTATCGGAAAGAAGTGGGCATATTTAGTCAACCTGACCACCACAACGTAAATACAATCCTTCCCCTGCACTCGAGGAAGACCTGTAATGATATCCATAGAGATTCCCGTCCACTTCTGTTCCGGTATAGGCAAGGGCTGTAACAAACCAATCAGAAATGTATGCTCTGACTTGTTCTGCTGACAAGTCATGCATTCACGAACATGGCGTAAGACATCATCCTTGAGACCCTTCCAAGAGAATCTCTCCTGTACCGTTCTATATGTCTTACCATAACCTGGATGCCCTGTCGTGGGGGTATCATGGAGAGCATGCAAAATTTGTCACTTTAACTGTGATTCAGGAACAAGGTAGACTCTCTTTTTGTAGTAGATGACATCATCAACCACACTGTATTTATCATCCTGTACCAATCCATCCATGATGTCATAGGCATGCTGATTTTTGGAATACTCAACTAAAAGTTGAGCCTTCCAATCTGCTGAAATCTCAGTCAATGAACATAGGGCAGCAGGTGATGGTTTCCTAGAGAGTGCATTAGCAACAGTGTTCTTCTTCCCCTTAATAAATTCTATGTCAAAATCATAGGCTTGAACCTTGCTTACCCATTTTTGTTGACGATCATTGAGTTCCTTTTGATCAAGGAAATATTTCAGATTATTGTGGTCAGTTCTTACCACAAATTTGATGCGAACAAGATATTGTCTGAATTTGGCTAATGCATGCATAATAGCCAACATTTCCTTATCATAGGTAGAATACAACCTCTCACTATCACGCAGCTTCTTACTCTCGTAGGCAATGGGATGTCTGTCTTGCATCAAAAAAACCACTATGCCCTCACTTGAAGCATCACACTCAAGTACAAAAGGCTGCGAGAAATCAGGGAGTGCCAAAACCATACATGTGCTCTTAACCTCTTTGAGTCTGTCATAGACTCCCTGTGCCCACTTTGTCCATCTGAAGGCTCCCTTCTTCGTGAGATCTGTCAAAGGTGCTTCTAACTAAGAGAATCCCCTCACGAATCTCTTGTAATATGCACATAAACCAAGGAACCCACGCATCTCAGTAATGTTCCTGGGAGAGGGCCAATCACGAATCGCCTGAATTTTCTCTTAATGCACTTTCACCCCATCAACACTGATCACATGGCCCAAATATAAAATCTCCCTAAGTCCAAACTCACATTTGGACAACTTAGCAAATAGAGACTGATTCTCCATGATGCTAAGTACCTCCTCTATATGCCTGAGATGATCCTCCCATGTACAACTATAAATCAGTATATCATCAAAAAACACTAGAACTGATTTCCTCAACTGCTTGTTGAAGATATGGTTCATACAAGACTGGAAGTGGCAGGGGCATTTGTGAGACCAAAAGGCATCACCAAGAACTCATAATGCCCATAGTGACAACGGAAGGCAGTCTTGTGTAAATCCTGATCCTGTACACAAATCTGATGATAGCCTGAACGAAGATCAATCTTAGAGAAGTAGAAAGCTCCATGAAGCTCATCCAACAACTCATCAATGCGTGGAATATCTATTTTTGATTGTCTTCTTGTTCAAGGCCCTATAGTCTATACACATCTGTAGAGTCCCATCCTTCTTAACCAGCACCACAGAAGAGGCAAAAGGACTAGAGCTAGGGCGAATGAATCCCATGTCCAACAACTCATGAATGGTCTTCTCAATCTCATCCTTGTATGCTCTAGGATGACGATATAGAGTGGTAATTACTGGCTTAGCTCCATCTTCCATCTCTATCCCATGCTCAAACCCTCTATCAGGAGGTACACTAGGGGGTATATCACCAAAAACTCGACCATGCCGATCCATCACTGACTGTATATCAATATAAAATACCCTGCCATCCTGAGGTGTAGGTGTTTTGGACTTCACAAAACAATGTGTAGCCCAAATCACATCATCATGTCTAATGATAGTCTCCATCCTGCGTGAAGACCTCTCTAGGTCCACCATCTGAAGCTGCCTTCAAAATAGTTTTCCTTCCTCCAGAAAGGAACTCTAATTGCATACGGTGGTGATCAATATTGTATCGCCCAATATCCTGCAACCACTGGATGCCCAAAACCACATCATAATCCTCTAGCAGTAGCACATAGAAGTCATCTGTCAAAGTATAATCCCCCATCTGAATGCTAAGTGTAGGAATCCTCCTGGTAAAACCCAAAACTGCAACATCTGCAACCTTCACTCGAAAACCATCAAACTCCTTATACTGCAACCCACGCCTATCAACTAACTTCTGATCAATGAAGTTGTGTGTGGCGCCTGTGTCTACCAAGCTCATAACCCGTTGGCCCCGGAGTGTACCTTTCAAACGAAAGGCGTGAAATCTGGGATAACTAGAGATGGTAGCCATAGTCACTTTGGCTGACGCCAAGGGCTCAGGAGTGTCTAACTCCAACTGCAGATGTTCCTACTCAATCTCCTCTGGGCTATCCTTAGTATCAGTGGCGAGAATCTCCTCATCTCCCATCTCGGATGTCACGTCAATCAAATAGGACTTGCCTTTACCAAGGCAAGGGTGTCTCGGCTCCCATGATTCCTTATAGGAGAAACATAGTTTCCTCCTCAAATCATTCCTCGTCTCCTGGTCCATCCGGGGAGGTCTAGAAGAGGGTCCACCTCTACCCTGGGAAGTGTTGGTCTTCTGCGGAGGCCGAGAATCCTTGAATGGCTTCTTATCTGTCTGATAAGTAGGGGTGGTGTCCAGTCTCAAGGTCACATCAATGGCCTCCTTGAGAGTATCTGGCCTGAATGCTCGTATCAACCCCTTAAGCCTGTCCTGCAATCCCTCTATAAAAAGCATCACACTACGCCTCTGAGGCATATCAGGTACCATGACTACAGTTCGCTGGAACTCATTAATATAAGTCTCCACTTGCCCTGAGTTTCTAAGATGTGCCAACTCCCTATAGTAAAGCTCTGTGTCCTTGCGATCCTGGCGTGATCCTGGGTGACTAATCCATGGTGCCACCAGTCATAAGCAAGTCCATCTAAATGCAGGACAACAAAATGTATAGCCTCTCTCTCAGGCATGGGTCTCAGGGATAAATAAACATCCAACTTGTGCACCCAAGCTCTTGCACTTGCACCACTAGTGCCATCATACGTAGCCAGTGTGATCTTCCCGGTGGCCCTATTGAGGTCACTGTTCTGTTGGGGCCTATGTCCCCTGTCACCTCTGAACCTGGTAGTATCTCTACGCTGTTCACAATACTGGGGAAGAGGAAAAACATCCCTAACCTCTGGAGGTAGACCTCTCCACTCAGCTGTGGCCGCCATAACTAACTCCTGAAATCCCACCTCGGGTGGCTCTACCTGTTCCGGTTGCTCACCGGGTCTAAACTGTGGAAACAAAGGCCTATCCCTAGCAGGTATATGAGGTCACTCACGCCTATGGGAATGAAGGGAGCTCCCCACTGATGTATGGGATCTGTGACTATGCTGACTTCCTGAAACTGAAGCTGACCTGCTTCGTCCCTGTATGCCTCTGTCTATCCAACTCCAACCGCTCCAAGGTGTCTTGTAATGTGTCTAAGGTCTGAACTATCCTGGGCTGCGTAGTGATAAGAGTTCGCATCAACTCTCTATCATCATCCTCCTGCTGGTTTCGTCTGGCGCCTCTCTGTTCATCTGCCATAATGGTTTCCTGTTCTGGACCAAATTCTAACTCGTACTGAGCTCTCCTGCGAGTGTAATATCTGTGTATATTAGCTCTACTTGGATGCATAGAAGTCACTTATTCCACAATCTGGTGACTACCCAATCGCTGATATAAATTATCATAATCTTTTCTGAAATCTGTCAAGATCAATTCCCTCAAACCCTATAGGCTAGCAGGATGCCAGCTCTGATACCACTGAAAGATCCCTGACGGATTCTCTTACTAATCTGCTGTAAGTTTTAAAATAATAAACTATATTTTTCTGAGATTTTTGGTGGTCTTGTAGAATAGACAGAAGTTGCAGAATGTTTTGTTTCTTTTTGTGTTTTTTTGAGAATATTGAAGCAAGTAATGAAAGATGAACAACACAGATGAAAGGAAACTGAAAACATGTAAGAACATTCAATAAATCAGAATTGATACAAATAGTACTAGGCAAATTTCTGATTTAAATATTCAGGTAGAAACCCTTATGCAAATTCGATGGAGCTTACAAACAACAATGGCGCCAACTGGTGGATAGATGGTGGCCACAAACCAAGAATACAAGCTACGGCTGGATGCAAGCATTCACCACAGCCAGCGTATAGTGCCCAAGCTGCAAATGGCAGCCCTATGCTGCAATAATCATGTCCCAACTGGATGAATCTAGCCTCTCTGCTGAAAACCTCTGTATGCAATCTGAATCCTCAACACGGAATGGCACCCCTGTCTCTGACAAACAATGCACAATGCCTAATGAATCCACTAACAACAATTGCTGAGGGCTACGTCCCAGCCAGTCCCAAACCTGGGGTTTGCATCCCAGATGAAGAATCGCTCTACTAGAGCATATTCGCCAAAAACAAGTTTCAATGTGTAAAAGATGAGCATCAATTAGGTTTCCATCTTATATCTCATTTCCTTTGCAATTCAAACCCTAAAGGAGAATTAAGATTGCACTTTATAATTAAATGATATTTCCCAATTATGGCGTCTAAACTATAGAGAAAATGTCACTTTATTATAATTAAATAGCTCCAAGCACCAAAAAGACTCTGGAAAGTGAAAATCATGTAGCAAATTTCAAGACCTTTCCAACGAGCTATAACACATAGGCATATCAAACCAGATGAAGCCAGAAAACTCCTTATTACTCCAAAATGGCTATATACATAGCCTTATTTAAAATATTAAAACGCTAACTTAGGAAAATATTTAAATATATTAAAATATATCCCAAATAGCCACAGAACACCCGAAACACCCCAAAATCCTGAAACTGAATATGTCACCTGCCTGTGACTGTTGCCGGACAACTTGGGACAACTGATAGTCTCATCCCTAAAATCTAGGAATGCTCCTAGAAACTAGGAAACACACCCAAATCTCTTGAAACTGAAACCAAGGGATGACCTTATAGAACCTCAAATCTGAAAGTTGACACCACCTCCTAAAAAGTAGGAATCCCCCTCCTAATATCAAGGAACTGCTCCCAACTAGTCTACTACTGCCTGAGACACCAAATCCGAACACTGAATAACCTGAATGAGTCTCTAACCACCATTGACAGCCTACGAGACCCTATAATAGGCTAAATCTCGTGTCTCTGCTGTAACACCCCAAAATTGGCATCTTGCAACTCTAACCAAATTTGTTGCATATGTCATTCTTCTGGATCATCAAAGTCCTATTGTACTAGGCAATTCTGAGTTTTTGACAGACTCTGCTCGACCCGAGTGTCAAATGTAGAAAATCCTAAATCTGCATCAATCATACATCATGTTTAATTCCTAAATATCTATTGGCTAAATAAACCCTATGATTGAATTAATTTAATTATGAAGTCCTAGCACTTTAATTA
>MU223420.1:4681-19881 GCA_018584345.1 Thuja plicata | reverse complement strand
GAACACAACAAAAGAGAACAAACACACGTCCATACCTAAAATGTATATGAACATGTGTGCGTGGAAGAGTGTGTGTGTGTGTCAAAAAACCTACCAATATATACTCATACATACACAAATGTGTGGGCTTGTGAAGACGACAAAGAAAGGAAGAGGAGGAAAGGGGGTGGGGGTTGGGGAAGGAAGGAAGAGAGTCTACCACCAGGGGAGGGGGCGGGGAGGGCTGCAGGTTCGAATTGGAGGACAGGAGCAAGGAAGAAGGGGAAGGTCAAGGATGGTGGCGGCTATCTAGCGTGGCCAAAAGAGGTTTCCACGATAGGTTTAAGGCCCAACCATCATCCCGATTTAGGTTAACGGGGTGGTAGTTGATTTCTATGGCTTCCTTAAGCTTCCTCTTGAAATAGTTGTCCTCCTTGGCTAAGATCTGGGTGTTCTCCAAGCAAATATGATGTTTGGTGGAGGACAACAAATGAATTAACAAATAAAATATCTATTTGACTGCATGCCACACAAATAAAATAGATATAGATATAAAGAATTTTTGTTATTATGGATAATGTTTGCAATATACATAAGGTAAAGTGCTAGAAAACAAAGAAAAAATATTATATTCATTTGAAGCACGATAGGTGGAGGAATACACAGAAGGAAGGAACATAATAAGTTTCAAGACTGCAACAAAATGAATGGAACTGGGCAGGGAAATGCTTAGAGATTTTGACACGGTCTTTGATTTACGTAGGATACTAAAGTTTATAGGAGAGTGAAAAAGACAAGACGTTGACAAACATATGCAATCTGAAAAATATGTTTTTAGAGAAAGTTTACAGGACAAGTTTCACGACTGTACAATAAAATGAATGGAATTGGAAAGGGAAACGCTAATAGATTTTGACATGGTCTTTGATTTACGTAGAATACTGAAGTTTATAGAAGGAGAGCAAAAAAGATAAGACATTGATAGATAAATGTAATCTGAAAATATATTTTTAGAGAAAGTTCACTGAATATAAAATAAAAATTGTTGATAAGTGTTCAATATATCTTTTTAGAATTTGTGACACATTTTGACAGTCTCTGCGAGAGTCTTAACTGAAATGGTATATTTAGAATAGATACATCTTATAGGAGAGACGAGCAACTCAACTCTTATCGAAATGCTATTGTAAATCATCATTGAAGAAACTCAGTGTTATTATATACCGTTGTCATAAATGAAACTCACCCCACAGAAAATGAATGAGAATTCTATGTGGCGGCAGTGAAAAAGGACGCAGCTAAGCTCCCAATAAAATGCACCAGGCGTACACTTTGTTGCAACATACATACATAAAACAACATAAATTAATGGATGGTAACATGAATGGGAATGGACGACCATGTAGGCGTTCTAGGTGGCGATGGGACATAGGATACAATTTTTATAGAGTTGTGTTGGGGACAGAGTGTAGGAGAAAGGATGAAGAAGTATGTTGGGAAAGTCTGAATATAATTGTTCATTTGCAAACAAATTATGTTACAGTCTGTAGTCAACTAGCGGTCATTGCGTACAGTTTGGGGAAACAAAAGCAATCATAGTGAGTGGTACATTAACTACAGTTAAATATAGTTGGCAAACTTGGGTACGAAGTCTGGGAAGAGGGGGGCGGCAAAAACTGAGCATAATGTCATTGTTAAAACGACGTGAAAGATTGTTGCATTTGTCTAGTGTCTGAAAACACTATGTATTTTTGGCCAACAATGGGAGACAAAACATTCTGGATATTTGGTGACGATTGGCCACGAAAAAATAGAAGGTTTTCAACTGGTGGGTGCAGAGAACAGTAGAGTAGAGAAAAGGGTTTGAGAACAGGTGTGTTGTATATTGAAAAAAATGCATTTATATTTATTTATTTTTCTATTAATTTGTCAAAATGCATTTATAGTTATTTATTTTTCTGTTAATTTGTCAAAATGTTTGGGTATTGCCTTTTTTTGTATTCCTACATTTAATTATCATTTTTTTCGTTGTATTTGTTGTTGGACTTGTAGAGTAGAATCCATAGTGAATCTTCGGTATGATGTAGCGAAATCACACAACGTTTGCGAGCTTTGGTGGGGGAAGAGTTAGCCCAGAGCACAATTATAAAAATGCGTGTGGTATTAGTTTGTCTCCATACTTTTCAAATCTATGATTTGTTTTGTACATTAGCTTATATTCATGTGACATGCGTATTGGATTATTTTTATGAGTTAACGGATTTGGGTTTTGAAGGAGCTGGGTTGTAGATGCACTATGAAGACAAAAATGTATAGTTGTAGGCATTGGGTGTCCATGGGAGAAAAAACCAAACCAACCTTGATTGTTTAAGGTTTGGTTGCTCCTTCAACGTCCCTTGTGAAAACCCACAACGTTATCGCAAAATGTTCGAAAACCCACAACGTTATCGCAAAATGGTCAAAAACAGACAACAACTTCCACATGTACGCATCGACATAGAAAAACTAAAGTTTCTTTGATAGAAGTTATCGGTATAAATTTTGCCATCCCATCGGGGTGAGCGCAAAATCTTACAACAATGACCTAAGTTATGCCAATGGCGAAAACACAGAATAATATCCCTTGCCTGCACCTGTGCACTTAACCTTTCATCCATCTTATATTTAATCATGCAAGCACGATTAAAAAGCAGCCTTTGATCTTGACAAAGACGACCGCCGATTAAACTTCGCCAACATAGGTAAGTGGGACCCATAGTAGAGAAAATACTCGAAGTTTTCCACTGCGCACTTGCGCTTAAAATTTATGTTTAATCGCGCAACCGTAATAAATACTAGAACGCTAAATTCTGCGGGCTGTAATGAACAACATTTACCTGATTAACAAAACCTTTTGAGAAACTTATGACCTGAGTTATGTTGATTGGCGAAAACACACAACAATTTTGGGAGAAGCTAAGCTCCAAACAAATCGTCCAATTGTTTCCACTGCCCACACATGCATACTTAACACTTCCTCCATATTATATTTAATCACACAAGCGTGATTAAAAATCAGTCTTTGATCTTGAAAGAGATTATCGCTGGTTAAAATTCTTGTAAATAAGGTAACTGCGACCTAGAATATAGAAAATACTTGATATTTTCCATTGCGCACTTACAATTTTGTGCATCTTAAGTTTAATCACGCAAGTGCGATGAAATCTGGACCGTTTAAAATCAACGTGGCTAAACAAAAAATATTACCTGTTCAGAAAAATAGTATTAATGTTGTCCCAATAGAAGATGTCGGCACAACATTGCCCATCGGGAGTGGCCCAAAATCATTCCGCGATAACCTGAGTTACATCGATGTCGAAACATACAACATTTTCTATCGATGAAATAAGAACAATTTTACCTCGAAAGTTTTTTGGAACAACACCCATTGGAATGGGTGTAAACTCTCTCAGTGAGAAGGCAAGTTATGTCGATGGCAAAAACACAAGATGTTCTTGACCCCTTGTGAGATGCAGAAAACAAAGTGCATTTCTTGTGCTGAAAACTTACAGAAAACATAGTGCACTGTCTGTAATGTTAAATGTTTATTTTTTCGTTTTCTTGATAGTTATGTTGTGTCCATATGGTGTAGAAACCACAAAAATGTTGGTCACAGTGCCGAAAACACACAAAGTTTTTCCCATGAAGAATGTCTGGGATGGGATATCTGCCTTGCTCATTTGGTGTAATTTTTTGTTCATACGAGTAAAACGAAGCTGCATGATTGAAAGGTTTTTGTATATTGAAGGAAGATTTATGTAAAAGAAGCTTTAAATCAAAGCACATAGTATTCAACATACTCTAAAAATTATTAATATTTGGGCACACTATGTCTATCCGATACAGATGTGGATTCAGATATGGGATATGCATGCAAGAGGAGAGGCAAAGTACTTTCAGGCTACTCTGTTTAGCATTAATTGAGAATCGACGAGATATATTCCAACCAGTTGGTCCATCATTTTTTTACTCCATAGTAAACATGTTTGGGCCAACCCAATGGTTCCGCTATTTTTAAATGTACTCTTTGTTTTGTATTGCAACTGTGCAATAGTTTTAACATGTTAGAGGACATTGAGGTGTTCGGTAGCAAGGGAGTCTATAAAATGCTATGCTTATTTTGGTGTAATGATATCTGAAAGTGTCTTGTACATGTGATAAATCCACTTGACATCCGAGTGCGAGTGGAGGTATTGAATGTCCATGCTTATTAATCAATGTGTTGCACTTCTTATAGTATCTGATTTCCCAAGCATCTAGGAGACATAATTTGTATAATTGCGCAAGTAATTTTTAGTGTCACCCTAGCTATTCTTTTCACAAGCCCTTAATGTTGTCGGTGAGCCACAAAATATAATTTTTTATACATTCCCTTTTCATTTGCAATTTGTTGTGATGGGGAGAAAATGCAATTGGCACTTGCTCGCCCAACTTTAAGTGCATGAATTTGGTGATGGAGTGCAACCTTTCTCATCCAATGAAATCAAGTGGAGTCCAATTGGTGTGGAAGATGACGAGGTAACAAACTTGTGTGCAATAATTCCAGTCCATAGAATCGAGGCTTTTGTTGCAGGGGAGTCAAAGAGGGAAGACACTAAATGTGCATTCGTCCGCGTGTGCCATAGAGACCACAACTGTGAAGAGTACAAGGAAAACAAAACAAAGATTTATTCTAGGTGAATAGAAACAACGAGCATTCTAATTTTGATCAGAAATTGTCGCAATACATTTATGGTTGACATCATGACTATATTTATGTGTAGTTATTGGTGTTTGTTTGGGCCAGAAGATAACATGAAGAATACACCGGCAAAGAAATGTGTTCGTCAATTTACAAAGAACAGGGGTTGTCAGTGCCACTTCAATGTTAAGGTTGCACGTAGATGTAGATGGTATAGTTTTTCATGGTGAAAATGATCCAAGCAACGAGCCATGGTCTTGGGTCGCCCCGAAATTTTCTGTGGAATGCAAGGCTTACATAGAGGAGCTATTGGCAATGGATGTTAGTGTGGATGCAGTCATCGATAGACATTTGATTGATCCATATTTTTTGAGTATGTTGCAGAAGAGAGATAGTTTATTGACACGAAAATATGTCATGAATGCATGGAGAAGAGCGAAGTCCACTCGAGCTCAAAAACATGTTAGTGATCCCACTAGTATCCTTAAATGGAAAGAAGTGGATCCGAATAATTTCTTTTATTGGGAACAACTACAGAATGACAGGAGACCTTTCATTATGGGTATCCAAACCCCATGGATGCTTCATGCGATGGTTCAACACTCACACAATTCTATAATCTCCATGGATTCCACATTTTTCACCAACAAATATGGGGTGAGACAGCTCGTGCTTGCAATGAGTAGTAAAAAGCCTTTCTACTTATTATATGTCATTAACATTTTGCAGTCATTATCGATGTCTTTATCGTGTGCAGTATCAGCTTTATATGTTGGTTGTGTTTGACAAGCAACAGTCAGGGGTGCCCATCGCATGGGCCATGTCCTCCCGTAACAATATTGAGGACATCGAAGGGTGGCTATGTGTCATATATAGACGAGGAAAGGAGGCTAGAAATTTCTGGATGGTAAATGCCTTCTTGACTGATGATGCCAACGCCGAGATACATGACATTCAGTAAGTGCATCTATCTTTTTCTTTGACTGCCTGTATCAACTCCCTATACTAGTATCTTTTCCTAGTTTCCCACGAACAAAGCCACTCATGGTCCAATTCATGTGCACCAGGACAACTTTTCAGTTTTGTGTCATTCTATGCAATTGGCATGTGCGTCAGGCATGGCTGAAGAATGTGCTAAAGTACGCATCAAAAGATAGAGAAAAGGAAATGTTTGAATGCCTCGGGATGATAATGAAAAAAAATGGTGAGAGTCAGGAAATCACTTATAGGCTATTGAATGATTTTTGGGTTGAGTTTTCTGATCAGCCGCAATTTCTAGAATATTTCTTGAGGACGTGGTGTCTAGGGGATGGCCGTATAGGTAAGAGATCCCTGTGTTTTTGTGCAACTTTTGTTATTTTGTAAACCTTGTTCTATTAATTATAGTGCATTGACATGAAAGGTAGCCCCCTTGTTGTACATACAGAAATGTGGGCCAAAAACTTCAGACTCCTCCCACATGCAAATCAGGACACAAAAACTGCCATAGAATCGTACAATTGCACACTGAAGATGTGGTACCTTTGCGACTGTCAAAATAAATGTATGCGTCAGATAGATCATCTATACTTCACCCTCGTGTACAAGATGAAACCATTATACAGGCAAAAGGAGAGGTTATAAGATTCTGGTTTCACCATGAACTACATGGTGCAAAGTTTGCAGAAAAGTATAGAGAAGACAGGCAATTCTCGATGATGATTTCTTTCCCAATGAAACTAGACTAGGAAACTATATCATGAAAAGCCAAACATCATGCAATTTTTATGTGGTTAGACCCTGCGGTGATCACCTGTATGTGTGTGATTGTCCTTGGGCCCTGCAAGGAAACACGTGGAAGCACTCGTTGAAGGTTTCAACCATGATTGTCGGTTTGTCTGATGCTGAAAAAGGTGTTAGTGGCAAGTCAATGTTTTTTTTGATCATTTACTCTTTCTTTTGATGATGTACTTGCGCTTTGGATTTGTGCATTGATCGTTTGCCTCTAACATGATAATTGGAATGTAGGCTATTTTTGCATGCAAAATACTCAATCATATTAGAGACGGAGAGTTCACCACCCCATATCGTCATTGACAACACATGCCACGACACATGCACTTCAAACTGGCCTGAAATGGTAATGATGTTCAATCGCCTCTTCATACAATGGCTCAGTGGAATGAATCGATCGGGTTGTTGAAGTCTGCAATGCAAACAAAGCCACAAACACATGAACAAGGGAAAACATTCTCAAAATGTGTCAACTGTTTCTTGATCGATCTTGACCAGTCGGCTGCTGTGCCATTCACTCTGACCCCCAACACAGATCTATGTGCAACGAGCATAGTTTAGATGCGTCCATGGTTTAGTGATAGCAGATTCGCATCCATCGGAGGCGACAACACACGCTTGGTTCTAACCATGAAAAATTTGTTGAAGTTGATGCTTCACAATCATTTTTGTTTCCTACTGATGGTTGCAGGAGGGGGAGGACTAAGAAGGACTCCTTACATTTTGTAGAACACTGTGGGCACGCTGCCTCTACTCCACCAACCGTTGGTGAGCTCTTAATTAAAAAAAAAAAAAACATTCCTTCTGAATGGTTGAGAGCATTAGATCTTTGTATTTTATTTTTCCCTTTTATTGAGTCTCTAAACTTAATCAACAACTATTGTTTATGATTTGCAACCAACACCAACATCTGCCTCAAGAAATCATTGATGAAGATTATCTTTTGATGGTGCCACTGGTGGAGAAGTTGCCCACGGTGGTGCCAATAAGTCAGCACACAAAAGATTGTTTTCACTTTTTTTTTGCGCTATGCACCATGTTTTTTGGTTTTTTGATGTTTAGTATTGTCCACTACACATTCTCCACTATACGAAAAATTTGATAGTGTTTGTTTTGATAATTAGTTTGGATACATGTATTTGTTTTGTGTCATCGAACAATTATGTATGACATGGAAGATGTTCTATACTGTATTACGTCTTCATATGCTCTGGGAAGTTAACAAACACTTTATCTTTCTGTGCACAATTTTGCGAATGACATAATTTTGTGAAGGTTTTTGATCGATATTGTCCCATGTGGGATACATGCCCCACTGGAAACACCAAGAAAGAAAATCACTATTTCCATAACTTTGTAGCTTTCAAAAACTTAACATAATGACCTATTTGATGATAATTTTTTAATATATCTATATGAATTTAATGTGTTTTTGTAACATGTTATATTTTGGCGAGTGTAGAAACTCTTTGATTCTGCTACTTCGTGGTTGGATTGGTTAGATATGAACAGGTTGACAACAACACGCCGCATGAGGTATTGTCTTTTATCCAACATACCTTTATGCCTCTTTATAAATATATTTATGTTTCAGCTGATCATTTGAATTATTGCTTTTTTTCTATGCCCGTCTTTAAATCTCGCAGACTGTCCTATTCACTATATATGCAGGGTTTTGGAGTATTGTGTTGCTAACTTTCCTAAAGTTGCGAGAATAATAGAACTCCCAGACCATGTGCTAGAGATTATTGTAGAGGGCTATGCGGATGTGGATTCTGTGTGGAGGGGGTGGGAGATGCACTTTCGCAGAGATGGCGTGGGCAACTGTGACATGACCATTTCAATAAATGTGTGGCAGTTTCAATTTGCATATTTGGTTGACAGAGAGAACATGTGGGCGTAGGAAAGGATAATTTTGTCCGCCATTATGTATTGGCCTTTACATCTCCCAAGGCTAGTCGTTTCATGCACCATGATAGAGACCAGGACCAAGCGACGGGCTCAAGAGCTGCTACCCAGCGACAACCTGTCCGATGTATGTGGCCATTTTCCACTCAATCTGATTGTGTTGGACTATACAGAAGGATTTAGGACACAACTCAGTCGCAGTCTTCCTTTGAGATTCAACAGGATCATGTTGCAACGCCCATGCCCACACAGATGATCATATATGTTATTTTGTATTTGCAGCCATGCTGCTATATAGTTGTACTTGTTTGGTCAACTATGATTAACGTGAAGTATGTTTTGAAAAAAAATCTTTGTATTCCATATGTATATGCAAGGGCCACCCCTTCAAATATCCGTATTGCCCATTTTTTGACCGCATCGTGTAGTAGAAATATTTTCTAAAAATTTCTAAAAAGCCACAATAATTTCAAAAAATCAAATTAGGTATCCATTTTGAAGACATACTTTTGGGACACTGCTATCATCCACAAAAAGTACATTTGAAAATGCAGGAAGCACAATGGATTTTCATGAAGATTTCAACATTTCATAATCATGGTTTGCATCCTCTATATTTTAAATGCACAAAAACATTTGCCAAAAAAATATTGTGTTTTTGCCATTTGTGGATTTTCTACTAAGACTCTTCATGCATTTTTATATGGAGCTCAACTAGTTCCATAATTTTGTTTCAGTTGTGTATGGGGACGAATGATTGCGTACCTTGCATCTACTCCCCCATTCTCTGAGCACTTCATGTTGGTGCTAGTGCTGGTACAAATAGAAAATGTTTTGTACTCGCACTTGAATATGTAAGGTGTTATACAACGTACATTTCAAAATGCAGAAAACACAATGGGTTTTGATGAAGATTTTAGTATAACATATTCATGTTTTGCATCCTCTGTATTAGAAATCCACAAAAGAATCAGACAAAAAATGGTGTTTTCTGCATTTGTAGATTTTTATATTTATTTTCTGTCTTTTACTGCATTTTTATATGGAGCCCAGGTAGTGCCATACTTTTGTTTCAGTTGCGCGTGGATGAATGATTGTGTACCTTGCAACCACTCCCCATTCTCCTAGCACTTCCTATTGCTGTTGGTGTAAATCGACAATTTTTTGTACTCATGCTTGAATATGTAAGGTGTTATACAATGTACGTGACTACGAAGTGTGGGTTTTAAAGATAGATTTTGAGACAAATATATTATAAATTGTCTGCATTTGATACAATTTTTTTTTAATTTTTCTCTCAAATACTGTCTCTAACCGAGTGTTTTAGTTTGTTGTCTTAAAAACCCGTGTTTGTATATTGTCATAAAATATTGTCTTAATACATTGATTTTAAAAATTGTCTTGACATTGTGCCTCAATAAATTATCTATATCTATTATTTTCACAAATTGTCATGTTATATTGGACTCCAAAATTTTGTATATAACGATAATATGTATTAGACGTCTTTCATTTCTCTTTACATACATTGAAGTGTTATTTGTGTAATCAGAAGTATTATTTATTCAAACTTTTTTAAGTAGAGAGACAATCGACCTCTAAATCTAAACTGAGAATATACAAAAATGAATCGCAAATAAATAAATAACTTTTTATTTTTTGAATTTAGATTTCTACAACCAATGCTTCAAAATAGTAATAATAGAATATTCAGTCGATTCTTTGTAATTGTTTTCAATAATTTGTTGCTTAGAAAAAACAATCAAGAAAATAGTGGAGAATATTGAGTCTATTCTTTGTAATTGTTTGCAATATCAATGAGTCCACCACTTTCTTCTTCAACTGACACAGTTCGAAGAAAGTACAAGGAATAAATGATTCATATGGTTGAGATGTAGTTTTTTCTTACTCGAGGTTTTTTCTGGTACACTTTTCGTAACAAGATCAATTTATCAAATGAAAATGTGACAAGTGTCATCTCGGGCCTGAAGCTTGTTTTCTCTATGTTTCTATAAAGGGAAATCAAAACCATGATATAGGGGTTCCACATTGTCTGCATTATCTCATACTTTAAGGTCCCACTAGGAAATTGTACGATGAATGACATTTTTGTAAAGTATTTACAGAGAAAAAAAAATGGATTTTATGGCTACTTTTGCAGGTCTTGACCAAATGATCTACAAAATTGTTGTATGACAGTAATAACATTATGAATTTAATAGAAAATACAGTTCATATCCAACTATCTCCGTTGTTGAAATTGTTTTATAATTTAAATAAAATAAATGAAGGGTTTATCTTATTCGATGCACTGTTGTGGTGTATGTGATTTCTATTTTACGCTTTAATCCAAGAGTTTAATTGAATGCTTAAATAGAGTTACAAATTGATAGGGTCTTGCAGGGATCCTGATAAGTACTTTGGATTGAGATTATTCGTAAGGTATATTGTAAGGAAATGTATTCTCAGGGCTTTTTCTATTAAGGGATTTTTCTGTCATAGTTCATCTTGTATTTTGTGGATTCATATACTGAATGGATTAAGCCACTGATCATAGCTTGTGATTGTCTTTACTAGTCAGTTTGTGTTCAATTTCATTTGAAACTTACTATCAAATCTGATTAAATCATGCAGAATCATTTTATTTTATATTGGAGTTGTTGTAGTTCCATGTCATGCTCCAATTTAGTTGAGGGTCAATGGGGAGTTGGCCATTCTTCAGTATTCTCCTAACACTGTTGATTTTTATGAGAGATATCTGTTGTTTTTAAAATCTATTCACAAGTTTGTTGCAGAGATTGAGAATGAATAAAGGGATTACCCTGCCGGGTTTCGCAGAGCCCAAAGTGTAGAAGGGTTTGTTAAATCCTTGTTAGTTGGTCAAAGTCCTCGATATTTTTGATAATTGAAGTTGTTTTATCCATAGAGAATTTATAGATGAACTTGGTTACTATTCATTACAGTAAACCCTTTTATGAACCAACAGGTTCCTTTACAACCAAGAAACATTCCATTGTTATATCTTAAGCATTATTGAATATGGATACTATTTTTTGAAATACCACAACTTCAAAGTCAAGTACATAAACAATCATCTAATCTATACATGTCCACCAAGCTCAATGATGCACCAGAGTAACTCCTCGATTTACAAATATTTGTAAAAACTACAATGAATTGTTTCCTTTTGAAGATTTTTGAGGTGAACCGTAATCAGGAAGCCATGTGTGGATTGACCACTTTATAGTTTCATTTGGAGAGGCCACCTAGAAAAAAATCATATCGTATTCTTCATTTGTGTCTTGTACCCTGAAAGATATAAATGATTGAAGTGAACAAGAAGCATGTCATATTCTTCATTTTTCTCCTCTATCCTAAAAAGAGAGAGGAGACAATAATTTTGTAATGATATCATTAATGATTTCTCGGGAAGAGATTGTGAAGAAGACTGCAGATATAGTACTTTGCATGGAAAAGAACACTAATCTTTTTAAAAGAAGCCGTAGTGTATTCATAAACAACATTGAAGGAAACATGGAAAAGCAAACTTCTTATTAAGTACCATGACAAACATCGTAAAAAGTTGTGAAAACAGTCTATAACAGCAAAAGGGCAATTAGCACTACGATGGGAAGTGAATGGCACACCCTCCAATGACACATATCAAAGGGACACATATCAATGATAAGATGAAAAGTAATGCTCAACACAAAATTAGTACCCTTTTCTTTCCAGTCCATAGTTTTAGGTAGAGATCATTAAGCTCCAAAGATATTCTGCGAGGTTTCTATGCTGACTTTTCAAGTTATTTGTTGTAATCAGTTCAATTAGTTGTTTCAACTCTTGTGGTTAAAAAAATCTGAGCGTTACAACAAACTGAGTTAGACCTAGCATGATTATTTATGTTGTTAGCAACGATGCCCATAGAGAGGAGATATGAGGAGGTATATTTTTAGATGTAAAGATATCGTAAAACACACAAAACTCTGCTATATTTCATGAAGCAACTATGTACTATAAATGAGGCTTATATGACTTACCTTTATGAAATGGTGCAAATAATCCACCCTTAGAATGAAATAAAAAAAATAGTTAAACAAAAGACAAAGAAAAAGCGTTGAGCTCGTATGTTTAGGTGGTACACTCATTTTTTTGAGATTAAAAGTAGATTTAAGAAAATATTATATGTTATATTTTTTGGAAATAAAACTTGAACCAACAAAATAAAAGTTGAGCAAGAAAAGTTGTCAAACTTCTTCAATGTTTTATTTATTTTCTTTGTAACCAACAAATTTGCTTTCCACATATCAGGGTCCTTGTAGAGGGTCATAAACATGAACAAAATCTAAAGAAATCATAAGATAATACATGATTATAACTTTTTTATTTTTATAAGTAAGAGGCCAGAGCCAATAATTTTATTATTTTAATAAATTCAAAAGTACAAACTTCGTTCACTGCGGGCACTGGTACGCAAGAACAAAGTTAACAAAACCTCTAGTTTAGCCCAGGACAAGTGCAGTCTAGATCATTAAAAACATATTATGGTCTTATACATGCAGAACACTTGGATAGACAACCTTTAGGCTCCTTGGCAAAAATTCAGAATTAGATTATATAGTTTACAAATACATATCATGTCCTCATTATATGCAGGATAGGTCTATTCTTCCATTACACTATGACATATAACAATTCTGACCCGACATTCTGGGTTTTGTAGCTTGTTACAATACAAACTTTCTAATTCAGATTACATAGAACTATCATTTCCATATCTGAATTCTTGAGTTTGTGTTCCTCATCCCCCGCTGCCTTATCCTGAAAAAATCTGTATTTAAACAAGCATCTTCCATCCTAGCTACAACATTAGTATTTAGGAAAGATCATCTTCCACACAAATCCTTCGTAGATACAAACAAAATTCAAGATCTAATAATCTAATTATCCATGACAACATATAAACATAGCAAAAAAATAGTAAAATTTGGACACATTAGTAAGTTCCAGGGGTAAGTTATATGTATTTGGTTAAATATATCTCCAGAAGTGCAATTATTCATGACAAAAGTTGCACCTCATACTTACCGTCACTCTATCCTTAAATAAATTGATAAAATGTGTACTAAAAAACCATAGAGTTTCTTCTAATACACATCTACTATCCATATTAGGAGTCATAGGCTTGGTCATAGTACTTGCTCGCAGAAAAATGCATCTTACCAATAGCATACAATTTGAATGATATCACATTCAAATTAATCACTTCGCAAGCACAAGCATACAAACTAACCATAATATATGAGCTCAAAACTCAATCCATCATAGATAACAAAACCCACTTACCAGAATAAAGAAATGATTCTGCATAGACATTCACTAAAACACAATCCATTAGTCCCAAAGAATAGTGATCAACATATTAACTTTCTAGACATCCATAATCCTTAAGGAAGACATAATACAATCAAACACAAATCGCAAGACACACATAAAAAAACACATTCCATAGATATCTCTATATTATTTGTTATATATTCAGAAATTCAATACACATCATTCTAACCTGTCGTCTGAATAGAACCACAGATATGCTCCCAAAGCCCCAGTGATACCAATATTAAGAGTCATCAACAAACACGTATGAACTATGCATCTAAATAAATAACTTATCCTAACAAAGATGCCATCAAACTACAACAACAAGATATCTAATCTTAAAACCAACATGGATCATTTCAAGAGCCATTACCAACCAAGAGCCCACAAACAATCCAAATAGGAATTCTCTAAAATCATAACCTAATGAAACACGACATCACCGGAAAGGGTGATGCAGGGAAAAATACCACACAAAGAAAGCCTCAAGAAACAAACAAAACAAAACATAAAAGGACAAAAAATAAAAGCATATATATATATATATATATACCCAACCAAAAGGTGGGAATAGACAAAGAAGGAGAAGAAATTAAAAATCTAAAACATTTTATATATATATAGAGATCATAATAGAAAAGGAAAGGTTAAACGACAAATTTACTTAGTTGAGTTCAACCCTTATTTTAGACACCCAAATACATATGTTATAATAATAACAAGAATTCTAGTTACTCTAATTATCTGAATACACAATTGATGTCCACGCGAACTTCTCCTGCAAGATCATAGAAACACTCTTTACCTTCGTCAACTATGAACCATAACATTAAGTATAGAGAACATACATTATATTTGTTGCAATTGATTCATCCTTAGTTTCAAAATTACACGTGTGATTTGTATATGAACCGTCCGATAAAGGCCATGCATTTTCCTAATGTCCTTTCAAAATAATTAATACCTTGAACAAAACTTTGAAACTCAAAACATTATAAAGATTACGCCCTGCAAAGCCATGAATCGACCACAGCTAAATGCTCCGAATATTGATCAATTTTTTATGTAACAACACGACTGATGCTATCCCTTATAAACATTTCAATGGTTATGAGCTTCTCCATGAGACGGTAGATGTTTTGAAGCGTGGGATCGAAAGTCTTAACCTGTTTGAAGTCCTCTTATAGCATTTTTTATGCACTGTTTGAACTCCTTTTTTAATGAATTTATCATCACCAATCGACTCCCTGCATTCCTCCTTTCTTATATCTTCGCTCAACCGGCCAGTCTTAAACATCACACACTAAGGGCCCATTTGGTTGGGGAATTGGAAAATGAAACAAATCATGGTTATCCATAGCCTGGTTATGCAAACCCTGGTTTTCATTTTTTGGGACTGTTTGGTTGCCTTGGAAGATGGATTTGTAAATCCACATTCTCT
>MU223419.1:1134241-1148790 GCA_018584345.1 Thuja plicata | reverse complement strand
AGACTTGATCGGGTTGGAGGGGCATTACAGGGGGGGGGGGGTGAATTAGTAATCTAAGAATACAAACTTTTCATAAACCATTCAACTGAATTGAATCAATTAATTCTCATTTCATAAATAAACAAACCAATGAAGATACACATCCACAACCATGAAACACAATAAAACCAAGGTTTTTCTCATGGAAACCCAACTGGGAAAAACCATGTGTGGGGATGACACCGACAAATAATTATGCACTATTCTGAAGTACACCTGGTTAAGAGCTTAGCTCGGTTAGGAGCTTGCAAATGCCTTATTAAGAGCCACCCAATTAAGGGATTTACCTCTAGCCCTGCTAGGAGTTTTACTCTGTTAAGGGATTTCAATCCCTAATTAAAGTGTCACCTGGTAAAATGATTCACAAATTAGACTTATTAGGATCTACCTGGTTAAGAGATTTAGCTTGATGAAACTGTTAGGAATCAACAAGTGAAAGTGATCTGAAAAGAATATCACTTCTTCTCTGCTAGTACATATCCATTTCAAGCTCAATCTTTGCTTCACATGCAGAAAATCTTCTCTCTTCTCTCGACCACACCTCTACATCTATGATCTACACTTGGACATTTCATCATTTTACATATATACAATACAAGTTCATTAGGGCAATTAACTTCCTTACAAAATTCTTTTACAATCTTTCATGCTCAATTCTTAAACCCTAAAATATAATACCAATCTAGAACTTTCTCTACAAACTCAGGCCAACCTTCAAACCCATCGCACATCGATTTGACAAAAAAAAGTTAAACCACAACGCACTTTCCAATGCTCTTGCACAACTTCAAGAAATGCGATCATAGCGATCATAAAAATTCCAACTCATCAATCCCCATCGATCTGCAACATCATCATGATCCCTAGAACACATCATCACTGGTCAAGGATATGACCGATTGTTCTATGAACTTATTATAATTTTCACTAGACGATCTACTATCCATTGAAACTTGCTCTTCCGGTCACGTAATCATGATGTGGTCGCAACAACCTTATAACATAGTCAAGATAACATATCTTGAACCACAACACCCGAATCCAAACCTATTTGACACAATCATCAAATCATTCCTCCTTGGCTTCATCTTGTTCTTCCTATTGACATGTCAATCTTCAATCAATCATAAGTCACACCATACATATGATAAACCTGTGCGGTCATAGATACAACATCTAAAGACAACACTTAGTCTTCCTTTATGATTGCACATGCCAACTCTTACCACATCTCTAGATCTAACCTCTTGAACATACATCAGCATAACATACACATTATCAACCAAAAAATACTAAGTTGACATCAATGACAACATCATAACTGATCAACCTATCATCAAATCTATACGATAAGACACTCAACTTATCTCTACATCAGTTATGCCCACAAAAAATATATGATGAACTTGAAGAGATGTATAAAGTTCCATATGCTAGTGTTGTAGGAAGCCTTATGTATGTTATGGTATGTATAGGACTTGATATTGCACAAACAATATGAGATTTCCAAATAAATTAGCGAAAAACATTGACAAAGAATAATTTATGTGGGACTTCTAATCATTACATTTTTTTATCATAGATGTAGTGATATGAGTGGGGTGATTGATTTGTAGGGCTTTGTTGATTCAAAATTTGTTGGTGATTTAGGATATAAAAGATCCACAAGTGGCTATGTCTTTACTTTGTTTGGAGGAGTAGTTAGTTAGATGAGGAAAATAAGACCTCCAATTGCATCATCCACTCTAGATGTAGAGTACATGGTTGCTAGGCATACTTGTAAGGACTAATATGGTTAGAGAGATCTATTCTGGTGTTGGCTTTCAGTGTAAACAGATGAAAATTAAATGTGATAGTCAAAGTGCCATCTATTTGGCTAAAAACCCAATGTATCATGCCCGTACAAAGCACACAGATGCTTAGTATCACTTTGTTCAGAAAATGGTTGAGGGTAGTATCTAGTCATGTTACAAAAACTACAGACTTTAGAGAATGTTGCAGATTCTCTTACCAAACTAGTAAGCACAAAAAAATTATTTGGCTCAAAGAGGCTGTGGGTCTTACTTCTTTTGAAATTTGATTTATTCACTTTCCCTTTATGCTCTTTGCAAGATGTTCAACAAGTGGAAGAATGGTGAGAAAATGTCACAAACTTGCTTTTACTAAAATTGTATTTAATAATTATTTGGTATTGCCTAATTTGTAGTTATCTCTTAGTTGTCATGAAGGTTGTTAAATTCAACTATGACAACTTGTAAGGTATTTTTCAATTGTCAAAATAGAAAAAAAAACATGAAAAAAGGGAAATTTAATTGTAAGCTTGGAGAAGATAATGCATATATTTGAAAAGGTGGATAAGATCACAAGTTGAATGAGAGAGTTTTCTATTTTTTGTGGTTAATACCTAAATGGTTTTGGAAACCATTTTTTTAGTTGTGTTCTCTTTCATGCCTAAATATTTTAGTTTTTCCAAAAAAGATTTCTCCATGTAATTCTTGAGTTACAGTTTGCATTTATTCGTGGGCTAGTAGGAGACTAAACCTTGTGACCTCGTGATTTACCAAAGAAGCTCTTGCCAATCAAGAGAAGCCTTAACACAACTTATACTTAAGTTTGATTAAAATTGATTTAGCACCAACATGATCTGAAACAATCAACTTTGAAATTGACATCTTTGAAAAGTAAAAGTTTACTAACACAACTTAATTTAAAAGAAAAATATCCTAAATAATTGAATGTATTATTTTATAACCAAAACAATAATATTCAAAATGATTAGTTACAAAATTATAATTTACTTAAATACTAATTGTTTATTTCCCTATCAAAATGACACAAACATGTTGCATTTTACAATTCTCAGATTCCAAATTAATAAATAAACATCCATTATTGAAAAAAGCTGCCAAAGAGTAGATAAAGTATACATTTCATGTCCTAACATATATATACCAAAACAATACTGTTGGGTAGAAAGTTGGTTTGCAGGTGTACAAAAAGTTAAACATCAAAGCTGGAATCTCCTACCTATTAGCATTCACTTTGACCTAAAAACCAGAAGGAATCTCTGAATGCAAAAACCTTGTGCTAGTATTTCCCAACCAAGACCTTTGATTGCCCGTGAAAAGAATACCCATGCTTAGATTGCGTTAGTACATCTACACATCTGAAAGATTTGACTTCCATTCCCTCACATTCATGATTTTATTTTAGAACACTGCACTTCTAAACTTACCCAATTGTTTATATATAAATTCACGGGCTAGCAATATGACAGTTGTTGGATTCTCGCCCATTGGTGATCTTTCTAGTTAATTGTCAAACCAAATCTCAATCATATCCATAATCCAGTCTGAGTCTCATAACGTACACCTATGAAATTGAATACCCAGATTGAATAAATGAAGAAATCAGAAGTTTTGAACAAATGAAGGAGCCAAATTTTTTGAGAAAATGAATAATTTATGACGTTAGAACAGGAGAAGCAGCTTTCAGGAGTCGGTGAAGTCACATGTGGGGAATAGGGAATTAGTTAGTAAGATTAATTTGGTCAAAACTGGATTATTCTCTAGCATTTTACGTGCAGACTTTTTTTCTTGCATGTCATATGCTTTCAACGTCACATATTGATAAAAAGTAATTTATATGCTGACTGGATAGAAGCATTTGGTTGCATGAAAATTTTGTGGAAGATTAGGGGTTAAGTTTCAGATAAAATGTACAAAAGATAAAAAAAAAAAGGTTGATACAGTGATGTTTTTGCAAATTTGTTGTGGTTTTCGACTACAAAATATGTAGATCATGAAGAACAGATGTTGAAAATTTCTCAAAAATCTGTTAGATTTTCTGATTTTTAAAATTTGGTCAATAGTACATTTTGTAAGGAACTTAGCCAGATGTACGCTATAAGGATTATTAGGGTTAGGGTTTGCTATTATTATAGTATTGTTTGATTGGTATAAGAGAATAGGTAAATTTCGCCATCTTTTGGTCATTGATCACCGGTAGTGATTGAAGAAGGGAATAAAAGTGTTGAATTTTGATAAAATATAATGAAATGGGCTTGTCAGATTGATCGTGCACGTCATTAGCCCAATGTTGGGGGAAATTAAGAAGCATGTTAGATGATTTCTGAATGGACGGCCGTCAATGTCTGATCAATTGTTGGAGATTTTTCTGGTTTGAAAGGAACGTGTCTACACTTATTGCTTGTCATTGGAGATTTTCTAGTCACTTTGGTTCTCAGAGACTGTTCTTGAATGTAAGGTCGGTTTGCATGGATTGTGGTGAATAGATATTGTATGCAATCGTGAATGTGGGTTGGCTATATTTGTTTGTATACAATTGAGTGGGGGCGTCATGGTGGGTATTTGGGAAAAGTAGTCAAAATATGAAATGTTTGGTTATCTTAGAGGTCATCAAATTCAAAAGAAATAAACTATTAATTTACGAACAATTAATATATAGATGGGTGGTCTATTTGACCTACTTATGGACTTTAATGATAGCCTACTTATGGACTTTAATGATGGTCAGGGTAAAAAAGATGACAGTTATGATCCACCTCCTTCAATCGGTACTGGTTTTTTTTTATGAATAGTTATTTTGCCTTCCAGTGGGATTCCTCACTTCTTTTTTGTGATTATGTACTTTAATATTTTAAATTAATAGACCTGATAAAATTTGTAAGTAACAAACATACACAAATTTGGGATTAGAGGCAGAAACTCACTTGTTCATGATGATATTATAATGTGTGAATGTATGTCTGATGTATTATAGACCTCCTTATGCATTATTGTTCTTTTCATGATGTCATTCATAAAAGTTGCAAAATGCAAAGTTGTTATTAAATTAAAAAATTAAGTATGTATTAGATTATATGAGTTGGGAAATAAATTGTTGATTTATAGGAAATTAAAATACATAATTGATAAACTAAACTCAAATTTGTAAATAGCAAAAAATAACAATTCAGGACTAAAGGATGAAACTCACTTGTTCATAATTTTATTAGGATGTGTGGATGTACGGGTGAACTGTTATAGACCTTCCTATGCAGTATTTTTTATCTAGTCACGTAATCCATAAAGTAGCAAAATGCAAGGTTTTTAGCAAATTTTTAATCTACCTACACAATAGGAAACTAAGAAAGAAAAATAAATGAACCAAGAGTTACTAGATGATACATAAATGAAGAGAAGTAATCTAATTTGTGTATTTTGAAATGAAATAAATGACAAGGAAGAGGGTGAAAGTAATGCAAACCCTCATTTTGTTAATAGCTCCCAACAATAACCTAGAAGTTAAGAAGAACATAAATATTTGAGCTATTAAGAAGCTTGGCATGAATGGTCAAGATTCTTCTTTTGTTCTTTAACTTCTATAGATAACTAAAATGTAGAGACAAGAAAAATAGTATATTTTCCTATCCTTTGTGTGTCTAGGAGATAGAGAATGATAACATATAAAATACATCTTAAGGAATACAAACAACTGTGTAAATAATGCTAACAATAAGGAGACGAGTTCCCAAGGCATCAATGATACTAAAATAGGATTCTATAATAATTATAAGGAATATATTAAAAAAGCTAGAGAAAATAATAAGACAATATCACCTAACAAACTTGGTGAAGCCAAGGAAGGAAAAAATGCTATTGAAGAATGATCATAAAACTCTAAGAAGTGTCGTAGTATGTTGTAGAGTGCTCACATGGAAATTAAAAATCCCTGATGAACTATAATTGATTGAATGCTTGAAGATGATCAGTTGATGATTACTGAGACGCAAAAGTGAATGCAAGAAATTAAATCAGTTAATGTATTGTATTGTCATTGATGTCAACTTGATATGGTTTGATTGATCATATACATATTGGTCATAACCTTAAAGATTTGAAAAGACAAAGTTTATGTTATCGGTAAAACATAAAATTTTGTATACACTAAGTGACAATGAACACCGATGGATAATGAACACTGAGCATTTCACAGTGTATACAGAGCACCGCAGTAACTGAGCAAGTGTTACCGAGCTAGTGTATACCGAGAAAGTGTATACCGAGCACCGCAGTAAACTGAAGTTGTTACCGAGCATAACTGGAGTTGATGACCGAACAAAACTGAAGTTAAAGAATGAAAAAGCTACTTAGTTGGCAAGAGCTATATTTAGGGATTGATTGATTGATTGCTTAATTTTCAACGATCACTTAAAATAAAGCATGAAAGAATATTTAAAGCACATTTTATTCACAATTGTCAAGAAGAGCTCTACCAAATAAAACTAAAGAAGAGCTTTAGGGGATAAAGAAAGCATGGCGAGTTTTACAGATCAAGAAGTGATCTACAAAAAAAACAAGGAGATTGAGTGGCTAATCATGTCTATATAAAGAGACAAGGAATTCATTATGAAAGAGAGGAATGCTGAGTATAATTCTGGTGAAGATTCAATTCTTCATGCACATCTGATCATACAGGCTGAAGAACAGAGCCAAGGAATTTTGCAGACACTGAGCAACAGAGGACAGAGCATTCACCGAGCAGAAGAAAGAAAGACAACAAAGGAATTGAAGTGTACATTGATCAAATAGGTATTATTGGACTAATAATAGATATAAATATCTGCAAGATAAAGTTGTATTTTGAATAGATCATTTACTGTATCAGTTTAACCATTGATTCAGAAAATCTCTTAACCGAGTGGGATTTAACAGTCCTTATTGTATTGAGATACTCAAGAGTATCAAAAGGTTTTCTTGTTGACAACATAGTGAGTGCTAGGTCAAAAGACAAACTGTTAGTTTTAAATCCTCTAACAAGGTCGCACTTAACAGTGTGTATTGTAACCTTTAACAGGGTTGGCTCTTCACCGAGTGCACTTTAGAAGAGTGAAAATATTTTGGGTTACCGGTCCCAGGTGGTTTTTCCCTTAGCAGTGTTTCCACGTTAAAAATCTGTGTCAAATGTGTATATATTTCATTGCATTGATATTTTTCTTTACACATTATTGAAACTAGATTGGTTGGTTAACACTAAGTTTATTTACTGCTATTTGGTAAAGTCTAGAAAAGATAAATAATATATCTTACTGAGCAACTTATATTTGCTAAGTTTATTTATGGCATACATCTTGATGGACTGAAAGATAACTAGAGGGTATTATATTTGAGAGATAAGTTTTGGTTGGATTTTTGGAATTATTTTTATGGCCACTAATTCACCCCCCTCTTAGTTATTTTAACAGTCCAATCAATGTTGATACGAAGATAGGAATTAATATTATTAGTGCAAAATTGAGAGATTGCAAGTGATAGAATGATACAAGATAGTTAGAATGGAAGAATATGAGAGACATATGGGATATGGATAGCTATTAGGAATAACTCTAGATTAGTTCTCACCAACCTAGGTAGATATTAAGTGGTAAATAAACTCCAAAATAAATATCAAATGATGAACTCTAATTGACATTAGTACATTGTACAAATGTCTATGCCTCATATTAGCATCCATGTAGTTATATCCATAGAAATTGTCAAACACTAGGATATTTAAGGTTAAGATATCTATAATATTAATTTTAGTAGAAGGGATAATGGGAGGAAAGAGATTGGCATCATGAGAAATAAAAGTCTTAGAAAAGGGATAAATGACTTAAAGAGATGCTAGGGAAGATGAATATCAAAGTGAATCCAAAATGTAATAAAAAACTATATGAATACATAATTTTTATTTTACATTCTGCCCCACTTAAAAGGCTCATTACACTAACTAATATGCTCACTTAAGTGCATAAATAAAATATCAAACGTAAATAATTTCATAAGATCCAAAAAATATACTATAGAGGAAGTAGACCCTTCTTCAAGTGGAGTAATTATTCCCCTTCACTAAATTCCAAGACAAACATGTTATTCCATAAAAAAATTGCATTGCGAGAAAACTTAGAGTAACATATAAAACTTTCACAAGAATATGATTAAACTAATAGAACTTTACAAATAAGAATGTTAAAAAATATATACCTTAGAAAAGAAAACATATAAAAAAGGAAAACATATAAAAATGGAAAATACTAAACAAATAAAAAAAGAGAATGATTAAGATAGAGGAAAAGTACTAATTTATTAAATTTGGAAATTGTAAGGTATGGCTCAATGAATAGCATATTTTATAGGTAGGAACCATATAATATCTTCATGAATCACATACATTGCAAACTAGGCTATCAAATTTCATTAGGAGATAAGGTAGGCCATACAAAGTACATGGATAATAAGGGTTGTAGATGAATGATCCATATGACAGACTAAAGTAGCTCATATAAAATTCATTGGCTAGAAAGTTAGGTAACTCAAGTTACTAAGGTAGATTATGTGAAGAGAACTACCAAGTTTTATATAGCAAGTTTTATTTCTAGGCGGTTCACATACTACCAAAATGTAAGTGATATGAAGAAAGTATAATAAAAAAAACATTGTTAGGTAGCTCATAAGAGGAAAATACTATAGGGAGCATTTTGACGATGATATACGTGTATAAAAATGGAAACCCTTTAAACAATTGCATGAAAAAATGATATAAAATTTATTTTAAGGTGGAAGAGAGTGAGAAGGATTCTTTCAAGAAGAGGCATACAAGATAATGTTGAAAGCATGAACATGCAAAATTGTTTTCTCATGAAATAACATCATGTTGAATAGGGATCTCACATCAAACAAAAACCATTACAAGAAGCATACAAAGGGTTCTATAGAATTGGAGTGAATTTGTATATGAAAAAATAATTAATAATCACAAGGTAGATAATGAGCTATAATCATCCCCAAGTCTATAGAACTATATTTATACAAAATAATAATGAGACATGTAACTACCATGAAAGTGACTTAAATGTCCTCATGCTTTGTATTATTTTTAAAAATATCCAAAAGGTAAAATATGAGACATACAAATAGATATAAGATACATATTGACTTGAATGACACACCATGAAATTCTTCTTTTACCTAAGCACATACAAGGGTAGAAAAACACCTTTAGGGTGAACTGTTGAGCAATACATGTTATAAAAGGACAAGAATAAATAGTGAAGAAGATTTATTTTAGAATATAAAAATAAACATAAAGATGACACATATGGGTTCTTTATTGAAGTAAATCATCTTACACCCTTTCTAGTTCAAATGTGAAACGATGACACTCATGGAGTATTCACTCAAGTATAGGGCATGCCTCTTTTCTAGGGATTTAGGATTTCCCTTTCCATTGGTATCAAGTGCCTTATTGTGGAAGGGGATTCCAAATTAGTGATCTATGTTGTCAAAGGGTCTACTAACTTGGGTTGGGCTTTGGATGATATTATTAATAATATCCACAAACTTATGTTAGGCCTCTAAAGTTTTTAACTAATTCCTATCTATAGAGAAGGTAATAGGTTGGGAAATGTCATGGATAGGTAGGGGGTGGTTAAGTTTGTGAGAGTGTGCATATATGATGTAACATACATATATTTGTGTAAGGTAGGGAAATAGGGCTCACTAGCTCATGTATGCAAACTATAAAACTAGGCCTATTTCCACTTTGATTATATTTAGAATACAAAGACACCAAGAGATAAGTATGATTTAATAATTTTTTTTATCAAGAGATTCAATTCATGATGATTGAATCTCATGGATTGTATTCATTTGTAGCAATGAATGATTTATTGTATGATTTGAAGGATTAGGTGATTGAGATCTATGCACAAATAGATAACAATGAATGGTACAAGAAACTAAAAACTAAAGAGCATGGATAAAAGTGAAAGGGAAATTATATTTTTCACTTATATCTCAAATTTGGATTATAATTTGAAGGTCACTATTAGGTAGGGTGACCTTGTCCAAAAAATTGGTCTATTTTGTAGGTTTATAGATCTAGGACCTCAAAACTATTGATAGGGATCCTATACAATTTGAGCTACTTCAAGGAGATTACTTAGGTTGATCCAAATGGTCAAGATCACCCCATGTGACATTTTCATAAGAAGAGATTGCCCTAGGTGACCCTATCTTGGGATGAGGTCATTCTAGGTGATCTTGTCCTAGATCTTTAAGTTATGAGGTTGTGAATTTAGGTCTGTGACTATCTCTTGAGTTTCTTTATTCATGTGATGTCTATCAAGACTTGTAACTAAACCCAGATTTGCATACAAGAGGAGAAAAATGTTATTTAAGGTTGTATAGGCATTTTCCTTAGTCAAACCTTAGGTTGCAACCAACCCGACAACATTGAAAAATAAAAAATAAAAAATTAAAATATGAATTGAAATGATTGAATCAAAATATTTATACCTTATGTAATAAAAGAAAATAGAGTTAACTAGGATGTGAAGATAAAATAGGAAGCTAAGAAATATCTCCTCTCATACATTGGAAGAAATATTATCCATTGGGATCAAGAAGACTTAAGTGATGAATAAATGCAAAGATTTATTCACTTGGGTGGAAAACAAAAAATGGAAATAGAAATTCAAGATCTAGGGTAAGAATGGAAGGAAGAATGAAATGATATAAATCTAGGTAGAAAGGATACTATAAACCCAATTCTAATACCAAATTTGGAATTCAAAAATTAGTGAGTGACTTATGATTCAAGTTTTAGTTTGAAATGGAATGTCTGGGTTGACTAAGAAAGTCTAGGGTAAGTTGAAGATCTTGGTGAATCCAATCACCTTGTACCAAGAAAAATATAATGAAAATAATACCAATTTGTAGCTCTTTATTAGATCTACTTGTAGGTTTTTTTGCAACTACACCTCCTATCACATGCACACATAGAATAGGGAAACTGTTTGTGGAAAAGGGTTTTCCTAAGTCAAACCACTATTTTAGAATTAACCATGAAATTGAATTGAAAAGTACTTGAAATGAAAGCTTGTTGATATAAAGTAGAGGTTAGATCTAAGAATGAGATGTCTTATATCTTGATAGTGCAATTGTTCTTGAAATAAGATCACAAGTGTTTATCCACAATAACATGACTTTAAAAAGACCTAAATGAACACCACAAAATACATGATTGCATAATGATTTTTGAAGATTTCCACAATGAAGGATATGGTGGGATGAGATGCCTTGAATGTGTTAGGTCTGTGAAAAAAAATTTCCAATCCTTTTGATTCATGTGTTTAAAATTTTCAAGCTAGGTCCTATATGTTGAAAAACCCTTGCAATTATCTTCAAGTTTGTGGTTGTTGATAAAAAACCCTAAGTTTCTAGGGTGGGTTCTAATTTTAAGTTAATTTATCCAGTCACTAAAGGTCTTTTTAAGTCATGTGTCTTTTTAACATCGGGCGGGGCCATATTTTATCATCCTATAAACTAGGAATTTTAATTATTTTATTTTACCCTAAGTCTAAGTACCAGCGACCTTTTAAAAACATTACATCATATGTCGTGAAATTTCCTTTCAATCTAATAGATGTCATGTTTCCTCAAGTGCCAAGATGCAGCCAATCTATCTGTTAAGGAAATGCGCTTTGTAGCCATGTGTCTCTAGCGGGTCTGACATCTGTTTAAAGTTACGATAAAGTGCACATAGTTTCAATTTGATCCAATGACTATCACATTTCCTTAAAGTTGAAGATGCGGTCGATCTATCAAGTAAGGCAATGTGACTAAGTGACACCTGTCCAGTGGGTCTGAACAAAATAAGATAAATCACAGTAAAAGGAGTATAGCTCAATTTTGATCAAACGACCATCGCGTTGCCTTAAGTCGAAGATGTGCAAGATCTATCAGTTGGAGATTTGCCTTTGTGCAAATAGTTGACTGTATATTGTCATTGATGACAACATTTAGTATACAACAATGTACTATATTCAATTTTCAATATGGATATGTTGGAGCCTTGCACGGTTGTTTTTATGTTGAAGACATAGTTATTATACCATGTTCATACATGCAGATTCAGAAGTTCAGTTACAGTTGAGTTATATTGATTTGTTTACCAGCCATAGTTCTAGAGGATTATTTTTGAGAGCGGACAGTAATTTTATTGATTCTTTAGTTGCGCCTATCTTTTGGATATGCATGTTCAAATTCATGTTTAGTTATGAGTCAAATATGATTAACCAAAGGTGCTAAACGTGTTTCATCAGAAAAGTGACATTTGAGTGATTTTGGTGAAGCCGACTATGTGAAGTGATGCGTCTATTCATTTTGAGTTGCGCGGTTCTAATTATGTTGCGTGCTTAGTTTAGCCAACAAGAAAAGTGTTGAAGGGATTCCTACAACCGACATGATCATATCTTTTGAAGAAGATACATATAGTAGTTCATTTGTGATCACCAAGCGTGAATGATAAGAAAAGAGACAGAAAAAGAACAAAGAAGAATGCTGGTTGTTTTGGGATAGTAAAGCTATTTCATTCATCAATTAAAGATCTATGTGAAGAAGCAGAGAGTTCATACAATTCACTTTAACTGATCAAGATAGCAGGTCTACTCAAATAGTTAATTATTTGATATAGTGTATATCTGTTTTGTAGAAGGTTGTAGCCTTCATCAATTTAGCAGTGTGCTCTTGGACAGTGTGTCCTCACCCCTAACAAGGTTATTTGTAAAAGACTCCTAACAGGTTCGGACCCTTAACCAGGTCACTGTACTTATTGCATTGTAAAGATCAACTCCTAATAGGGTTGTAAGATCTTCTAACATGGATCATTATACTCTAGTGCAGTTCTTTGTGGGTGCTAGTTCCCACTGGGGTTTTTACCTATTTTGAGGGCTATAACCAAAATTGTGGTGTTCTATTCCGTGTTATCTTGTTGTATTTATGCTTAATGTTATTATGTACTTAATTGAAGAATAGAATTAAAACTAGTAGATAACTGATTTACCCCCCTTTCTTAGTTATCTCTTGGGACTATTCTGAACAATTGGTATCAGAGCCAAGTTCCTTAGAGATAAAGCCTAACAGCTTAAGGTAGATCATATGGCATACTTCAAAAAAGAGAGTCCTAAGTTTGATGGAGAAAATTATCTTGACTGGAAGAACAAAATGATAACACATCTACAGTGCATTGGTTTTGAGATCTATGAGGTTGCTACTCATGCAATTGATATTCCTACTTTGAAGGATCTTGCAGAAGAAGATTCTACTATTGAACAAAAGGAAGTATTTACCCAATATGCAATTGCCAAAGAAGCCCTAATTAGTGCCTTAATTGACAGTGAATTCTCTGAGATTAAGAAGGCAGATAAAGAATATTCAATATGGAAATACCTTGAAGACATGTTTGAAGGAGACATCCAAGCCAAGAATGCACGTAGAAAGACATTTAAGAAAAGATACAACAATTTAGAAATGCTACCTGAAGAAAACATCAGAGCTTACAATAAGAGGATTAATGAAGTAGTTTCAGGAAACAGAAATAATGGTGGAGAAATTTCAGAGGAAGACATAATGGACAAATTGATGACTACATTGACAACAAATTATGAGAGAAAGATAAACATCTTGGATGAAACCGTGCAATTTTCAAAAGACTTCAAAAGAGAAACCTTGATCAACAAAATTTCAGCATTTGAGATATCAAGATTGAAGACAAAACCTAAAATTGAAACAACTTTCAAAGCCTCAGTCCATGGTAAGATTTCCTTTAACATCTCTAGTAATATTGAGAAAGAAGAAGTTGATACAGAACTAGAAGAAATCATTGCTATGATCGCTAAGAAAGAAAGGAAAGGTAAAGGAAAATATGAAGGACAACTACCATTCAAATTTTTTTCATGAAACAAAGTTGGCCATTTTGCATCCACGTGTCCTACAAGAGTCAAGAAGTTCAGATTAGATTACAAGCCAAAATATTCTGAGGAATGCTATCATGCTGAAGATGGTGTGACTGATGATGATTCAGGAGAGGATGAAATTAGATTCATTGCAATTAAAGATATTGAAAAAAATGATTGATGAAATGTAAATTGAAGATGAAAAGAAAGCACAAGAATTGCCTTTAGTTTCACGGGAAGCCATTGTTGACGGGGTTTTGCTGACCGAGTCCGCCAACAGTCATAAGTTGTCACCGGGTTCCGGGGAAATTGGCCAACTCCGCCTGCAAAGGTTGTCCGGGGGAAATAAATCCTCCGGGCCTTCAAGCACCTGGGTGTCGGGTCACGACGGTGCGGGGCTCGGTTGGGAGAGGTGACTGTTTTCAAGGGGGATAGCTGGTTTCTTCAACTCATCTTCTCCAGAGATTCAATCAAGGTAAGGTTTTCTCGAGCGTTCTATACTTAACAAATAAAATGAAAAAGATCCTGCAGGGTTAGAAATATTTCATCTAACTATAGTCATGCTAAAATGTCTAGAACATCGATAATACTCTGTTAAACTATACTAAATACCGAAGGAATACATAACCATCAGCTAGCATTTTATCAGTAGCGAGAGTAAAGAGTTCGTTAATCTACTTTATCACACCAGAGTAAAAGACATAAAGAACATCAAAACATGAAATACCAT
>MU223419.1:1121435-1133024 GCA_018584345.1 Thuja plicata | reverse complement strand
CAAGTCTGGAGTGCTGAGTTCTTACAAAATCAAATGATTCCTCACCCATAATTTCATATTCAAAAATTATATCCTCTCCCAAGGTGAGGAGCTCTTCGAGCTCCACCTTCCACGCTTGGTAATTTTTGGCGTCACTCTCCCACTGCTCAATAAGAGCTTCCGCCTGATGAATAATTTGCCGAGCTGTGTATAAGTCCGGGAGAGTGAACCCCAGGAAATGCAGGGTGTTTCCTATCTGTAGGGTGACCCACTCGTCTACTGCTTGGGCCTTCTTTTTCATTACTCGCAGGGAGTCTACGTCACTCTTTGGTAAATCCTTTGATGTGGAGGTCTCTAGAGGGGCGACATTGATGGGTCTGGCTAGCTCAGTAAGCAATCCCATAAGATTTGCATTCTTTTCTTTTTTACCCTTGAGCCTTTGGGCCTCATTTTTGTATCAGGCTTCTACTGCCCTTTCTGCCTCTTTAAGCAAGTCCACCTTGCCTTGCTTTCCTCTTTTTCCCAGGGATACCTATGCAACATCGTAATCTGCGGGGTCTACAGTTGCTTCATCGGCGCCCGGGGGAGGTGTTGCCACAATGGCAACTGTTTCTCCGCCCGGCCTAGTTCAAAGAGTGTGAACTGTCTGGGCTTTCTTTGCTTTTGGTGGGGCCTGTACTTGGGCCATCATCTCAGCCAAGGAGAGAGGAATCACTGGAGTGGACTGAGCTTTTCTCTTTTTGCTTTCTACCAGCCACTGAGGTGGGAGAGGTGGCCTTCCTGCCAGAATTTTCTCTCCTGATTCTTTCCTAGTCTCCGGTGGCTGTTTCTCCTCAGTGTCATGGACCTCATCTGTCCTCCCTGCCTCAACTTCTTCTGTAGAAACATTCTTCTCAACCCCCATCTCTTCAACCTGGTCCTGTATTTCTATCGCTGGGTTTGGACCTTGGTGGGCTTCTTCGGAGATGTCCTCCTTTTGTTGCTCTTCTTGTTCTTCTTCTGCCAGGGCTTCTTCCTCTATTGGCAACAGGGGTGGTATCAGGCAAAGATTCAGAGTTTGGGCCGCTGTGATAACCTGCCCGAAGGTTGCTCCCGAGAGTGGCCCCTAGAACGTGGTGGCTGAGTTTAAGGTTACTCCCGGAGGTCCGGTTCCCCCAGCGGATGCCATTTGTTCGCTTGGCTTTGGTTGGTCCACTCCGGGACCTTGTATCTCTTGAGCCCCGGAGACAATTTCTAGTTCCGGCTCTTCTTCTGCTTTCTGCTCTTGTTCTTGTGCAGGTCCTTGTTCCAAGTCTTCTTGGTCCGTAGCCTCTTTCTTTTTCTCTAGGACATCTGTCCCTACTTGGGTATCGTCCCCTTGCAAATTTATGAACTCATCAGTTGCAAACACATCATCAAATTCCTCTTGAAGAGGGGGACTGGCTGGGACCTCTGCAATCTCTGCTTCTTTCTCTAGTTCCGGGGAACTGGAAGAAAGGTTCTCTACTTCTCGGGGGAGGGATGCCCTTGGCATTGGTTCTGCCTTGACCTGCTTGATGTGCTTCCTCTTTCTCCTGGTGATCAAAGGTGGCCCCGCATCGGCTATAGCTGCTGCCTCCATGGGATCCACCCCCGTTGCCTTGACCATTAAGGCTGCCAGTGACGGGGAGGATGGAGGATGAATTGGTCCAGCCATGAGCGGGGGAGTGGCCAGCCTCGTTATTAACTGCTCCCTCATTTGCTGGGAGGCTGCCATAGACTGCTTGATCTATTCTTGTATTAGGACTTCTTGCGCGGAGGGGGTTGTAGCTATTTTCTTTCCTTTGTCTACGCCTTGTGAAGAAGTCCCGGCCCCCGGCATCAATCTGGGTGCCGGCTGTGGTGTTTGCTTTGGCGCCGGTCGGGGGGCTTGACGCATACTCTCAGGGAACACCCTTTTAAAATAGGCGTGACTTCACTCGACCACATCCTGAGTGAAGTCCTCAATCATGGGCCCCTCCTGGGCAGCCCAATCCATTGCCGGCAGAGCCATTTTATCGATCCCCTTTTCTTTGTACGGGGGATCTATGGTGGGGGCGATGTCAGAGAAGCCCGGAGGGAATCTCCAGAGCTTGAGTTCCTGCATCATTTTGGCCGTCATTCTGTCATAGTGCCTAATCCGGACAGCTACATCATCCTGGCAGTCCACCCAGAAGTCTTCCATGTGTATATGATGGGGCTCCGAAGCCCGGGGCAGCGCTGTTGCAATTTTGCCACGCGGATCAAAGTTCTTCCGTGCAAGATAGAATTCCTGCAAGTTATAACTTTTCAGCTCATTGTCTGCCTCTTTCTCGGCAGCCAGACTGCAGGTGTAGTTCCGACAGGTGATTAGGAATGAGACGTTGGGGACCTTCTTGAGGGCCAAGAAGGCGTGCAGCTCCATTATCTGCCGGCAATATTCTAGCAGCACTTTCTTGTCCCCACAATGCTTGGGCAACAAGTAGGGATTCCCGGAGAAGCCGATGACCCTAATGTATGTATGCTGCTGGAATTGGATATAGTAGTGCCCATAACTACTAACTAACTTCATCACCTCAGTAGATAGGCGGTATCCAGCATCTCGGGCAGGTGTAAGCAGGTGGTAGTAAACGAACGCATCGTTTACTCGATAGAAACTGGGGAAGCTGGCCTCCCATTGAATCTGTGGGAAATGGTCCCATGGTGCTTTTTTTCCTGGGCCAATCTCGAGAATTCCATCTTTAAGTAGGCCATTGGAGTGGGGCCGCTGCTGGGCCAGGGCCCAGAAAACATAAGAAGACATGTAGAACTTCTTCTTCTCGTTCAACTGCTGGAACTGGGAGTCGACATGATTGGAGATTATTGTCGTCCAGTCGAAGAATTCTCCCTTGGTGGTGATCCTGAGGAGGAAATAGTACATCCATTTGGAAAACTCCTGTGCGGAAGGTTGCCCAAATACCTGGGCTAATGCTATTATCCCCATTTGGATGCTCTCTTTGAATTCAGAGCGGGGGATATCTATCTTCATTCTCTTTGGGTCCCTCTTCGGGGCCTTGAGCCAATGGGTGTTCATGTACACCCGGGCTGCATCCTCCAGTTGTGTAAACTATTTTAAGGCATCAGTCCTTGTAACCACCTTGGCTCTATCAAATTGCGGAATACCCAGGCCTGCCTGGAAAGTGACTGGGTCGAGGGACACCAATGGAGTGGGGTATCCCGTGGGTTCTGTAGCTGTAAGCATAAAAACCCAGACAAAAGAGTTTTAGTTGGCAGCCAGCGTTAAGATGAGCTCCGAAGATTGCATGGAGCATGGGAAGTAGGCTTCCCGGAGGATTCTGGAACCCCCAACGTTGATTGCGAGCTGGTCTCTAGCCTGTCGCTGGATGTGCATTAGCTTTACCAGGGCCTGCATTTCTGCCCAAGTTTCGACATTGGCGTCGGTCATCAGTTTTACCTTGGACTCAATCTTTGAGCCCACGATACCATCCTCCTGCACATACTTCATGGTGAGGGGGAGTTTTTCCAGGGCTTTCCCCATTTTTGATTTTGCTGCTGCCCTGGTCTCTGTTGTGGTTGGTAATTCTAGACTTCCAGGAGGAGATGATGCGGACGCTTCAGACATGTTTAGAAGATAACTCTAGGAATCTGCGAGGCAAAGCGACCATCAGAATATGTTTGTCAAAATAATTAGTTACTCCGGGGTCCAGAGATCTTACCACCATGGTGTTTGCTTTCCTGAAAAGTTAGTATCATGTAAAGGTAACCAAAAAGCAAAACACATTGTAAACTTAGGAACTTCATCACACATCCGGGTCTGGGAAATTTTATCACACTTAGCAAAGACGTGGGATGGATGGTGGTAAGAGGCCTGGAGCTCGGAGAAGTGACCGTTAGCGAGGATGTATAAAAATGCAAGTTGTCAAACCCACGTGGATGCCACGTACGTTGGCATTAAATGGATGCGATGGCGATAACGACGGAGCCAACTGTCCGAACGCGTGAAAAGGGAAAGCCACTTGGCTGGAATTGATTGCGCGCATGGGATATAAATGAGGTTCTGACAGACTTGATGGAGGAGAGAGAAAACCACCTGTTTAAAACCACCTGAGAGTCGAGTTTCAAACCGATGGTTTTCTGCCTCGAAGTGAGTTCAAAGGTGGAAAACCAGACACAGGGGTGACTCAACCAACTTGTCAGGCCACCCAGGAGGATATACATGAAGCTGAAGGATATACTGATAGAAATGGGAAGATATACATAGACTATTTACAATTATATACATATATACATGAATATACATCGTAGGACGACGCCCGCAGGAAAACCAGACAAGGCAGAAACAGATATATACAACTATCTACACTATATACATTATTTACAGACAAACAACTCCTGTGCAGAGGGCGAACAACCCTCTGGCAGAGCTGACCCACCAACAGGCGGTGAAACCAGAAGACAACAGACTAGACAAAACCAGGAAACAAAACAAACAGAAACAAAATGAAACCAAACAAAATAGAGGAAACCAGAGAGGAGGGAAAGCGGAAATACCAACCTGAAAATGCAGAAGGTGGAAGAAAGGGAAGATTACCATGGGAGCTCGAGTTGTCAAACTGTCAGAATCACCACCACGAAGCACTCACAATTGCCTGAGAACGCAGAAGATGTTAAGCTTTGATTATCACAAATTCTCTACAAATGTTCTGTTAATCGCTTTAAAATCGCTCTAATTCACTCTAAGTGCTCGATGGTTTTAATCACGGTAAGTGTGGAAGTGACAGATAATTTCTATTTATACCCGCAATAAAAAAAGGTGATCCTCCTCCTTTCGGCGATCTCCGGACAGGCAAAACCTCTGGACTTTGGGCCTGGGGATTCCTTGTGATGATATCCTAAGGACATCACGGCGAAGAATCCTGGAGTCCAGAATCTGGTTCCCAATAGAAGACAACCTCCAGGACCGGAGTCCCGGAGACAGAAAACAAACAACAAAATGCCATGCCAGGGAAGAAAACCCCGGAGAAAGAAAACAAAAAGGAAAGTAAGACAAGGCAAGTGAAAACAAAAAAAAAAGGGGGACCCAACATTTTTCACACAAAATGTAGGGACGGGGATGCAGGGCATAACAAATGGCGACTATCTGGGACAAATGCCTTAGCGCATTTGAGAACTAAAGAATCTCTAGTTAGCAAAACTGGAGCAAAGCCGCTTCCCGAAGCGTCTGACAGGCAAAGGGAAACATATCTGAGAGAATCCAACCACACAGGAGTCAGTCCATAATCTTTCGTCAGTGGTCATGTGTGCTTTGGAAGGAAATCAAGCCAATGACCTTTGGGAGGAATAGAGAAGGGGTACTAATCACATCAAACCAATCATCAATTTGCTCGTATCCCCTGGAGACCAGAGTTTTATCCCACTTTTCCTCTTGTTATTTTATTTGTTTCTGGGTGGGGAAGGTGGTACTTCTTTCACCATTAAGCTTAATCTTAGCTAATTTCAATGGCGGTACTTCTTTCACCTGTCCACCTATATTTAGATATTTGAAGAGGGGATAAAGCTCCGGACCCGAGAAGAATTCTTTAGATTTTCAGACCTGGGTCAATCAAAGAGTACAACCGATCTATCCTCGGTGTGTCTGATTACTTGTTCCTTATATTATTATTTTGTTCACTGATTGCCAGATTTCTGGAGAGAACACCCAATGGAGATTCCTCAAAATGTGCTATATCCTGTAAGATGACCCCGAAGACCGGACTGGCTCCTCCATGCTAAAGACAGATTCTAAAGTTCACCATGCTGTAGAAATTGTACCGGAGGCCAAAGTTATGCGAAGCATTCCAATTCCTACAAGACGGGACAAAACACCGAGACCAAAAAAAATTGAAAATGAAAACAAAGACGAAAAAAGAGGGCTGTCCCGGAAGACAGTCGACAAGGCTATTTACAAGGCAGGGTACCTCGCACGAGGCACCCGGAAGAAATATTTACAAGCGGAAATCTTTACATATAATACAACTTAGGATGAACTTACCTTATTCAAAATAGTGTTTGAGAAACTGGCCATTAACGGGAAATGCGACAGGTTCCCCTGTTAAAGTGTTGAGGCGGTAAGTATTTGCCCCACAGATTTCTGAAATCAAGTATGGTCCGAGCCAGAGCCGTTGGAACTTGGTGTGCTTTCCTTTCTTTTCCCAGGCCTTGTCCCACAGCAGGACCAGATCTGAGATGTGAAAAGCCTTGTATTGGGCTCTCCTGTCAAACCATCATTTTACCACTGCCTGATGACGCGCGAAATGTTCAAGGGCTGCGTCTCATTATTCCTCAATTCGCACCAGATTCAAGAGTCGAACCTCCATGATGTTTTCCCTGTTGTTAAATTCCTGCATAAACTGTAATACTGGGATCTGTAAGTTGACTAGGAATACAGGGTTCTGGCCATAAACCAGGTGGAATGGTGATGTTCCCAGGGCAGCCTTAATACGAATGCGATCCGCCCAGAGGGTGAATTTCAAATTTTGATGCCAATCCCGGGGATTCTGTTCTAACAAATGTTTGATCACTTCAAGCAGGTTCTTGTTTGTTGACTCAGCAACGCCGTTTCCCTGGGGGTAATAGTTGCTGGAGAACTTTAGAGTGATCCTCCGATTGTAGGTCCATTCAAGTAACTGTGCTGAAGAAAATGCCAGACCATTGTCACATACTAAAGCGAAGGGCATTCCAAACTGTGTGACGATGTTTTCTTCCAAGAACTTGATAACTACGTCCACCATGTTGTTTTTACAAGGTATAGCTTCAGACCACCGAGTGCAATAATCAATAGCAGTAAGGATGTATCGATGGTTGGAAGACAAGTTGGGGTTGATCTCTCTGATGAAGTCAAATGCCCATTGGGAAAAGGGTCTAGCCTCGTAGACTGGTTGTAGAGGCATTGCTGGGTTACGCTCACGATGCACTGCGGTTTGGCAAGTATGGCATTTCCTGACATGAGTGTAAATATCCTTGAAGATACAGGGCCAATAGTATCCGGCCTGAAGGATCTGATGGGCAGTGGCATCATCTGAGCCATGCCCGGTTCCAAACTATCCATGAAATTCATCGATTATTCTTATAGATTGGTCTCTATCGATGCATTGAAGGTACACCCCCTCATAATTTCTATGGTAAAGTGCAGAATTTTTGATCATGAAGTGTGTTCTTTTCATTCGTAGGGTTTGGCGTTTGTGGGGAGGTAACCCCTCCGAATATTTGTTGTTTAGTAACAAGTATACCAAATCGGTATACCACGGGTCTTGGGTGATGGACTCTACTGTGTAAGTTTGGCATTCTATGCGGGGAGTCTCTTCTGCTATCACCCGACTTAGTCCTTGGCCTCAGACTATTTTCATGGGCTGCATTTCTAAGTCATATTCCTAGAGGACGGCCTGGTCCGGAATGATAGCGTGTACTTTTCTCCAGAGAATGTAATGCCAGAATTTCTTCACGGCGCGAACTAGAGCAAAGGCCTATTTTTCTAGTGATGAATACAAAACTTTGGCATTCTTGAAGGGGGAACTCATGAAAGCTATTGGTCGTTCCTCCCCTTCAACCTTTTGGGTCAACACTGTCGCAGCGGAATGCGGTGAAGCAAACGAGTAAATGTAAAACGGAAGGGAATAGTTTGGACTAGCCAGGACTGGTGCTTCCGTGATGGTCTATTTGATCTGGGCGAATGCCTATTTTGCTTCAGGACTCCACTCAATCTTGGTATCTTTCTTCATCATCTCATTGAGTGGCTTAACTATTTCTGCGAATCCCGTGATGAATCATCTCACGAAGTTGATCTTCCCAAAGAAGGATCACATTTCTTTCTTGCTTCCAGGCATTTGCAGATTCAGCAATGTTTCAACTCTATCAGGGTCTATGGATATACCCTTCTCAGAGACAATATGCCCGAGCAACTTCCCTTCCATGACCCCGAATATGAACTTCTTAGGGTTGAGGGATATTCCATACCGGCAAAACCTCTCACAGATCTGAGCAAGGTGGGCGGGATGATCACGCCTGTCCTGGAAGAAGATAGTCAAATCATCCATGTAGATGATTATGCACTGATTTACGAGGCCTTCAAACACAATGTCCATGGCCTTTTGAAATGTAGCCCCTGCATTGATCAGACCGAAGGGCATTCTTCTATACACAAACATTCCCCACTTGGTGGTAAACGCTATTTTCTCTCTGTCCTCATACTTGACCATGACCTGGTTGTATCCTAAATATCCATCCAAGAAGGACATCATTTGAGATCCATTTACTATCTGCAACACCTCATCCAACGAGGGGAGAGGGTGATTATTCTTTTTAGATGCCTTGTTTAAATTCTAAAAATCCACGTAAAGGCGAATCTCGCCATTCTTTTTCCTTACAGGGACCAGGTTGGCAACCCATGTAGTATGCCAGATTGGGAAGATTATCCGGGTTGACAGGAGTTTTTCTACCTCTTGACAGATCAGAGGTTCTATCAGGGGGTTGATTGGTCTTTGCCTTTTCTGAAAGGGCTTAGTGTCTGGTTTTAGGGGAATGGTGTGGGTCATGATGGATGTATCATATGTATTTAAGTCTTCATAACCCCAGGCAATTACATCAATATATTCTCGGAGAACCATGAGAATATTCTCCTTTTCCTCAGGGGAGCGGGAGGTACCGATGTGGATGATCTTTTCCTCACCGGGCTGGCCAATGTTAACCTTTTCAAACTTTCCTCCCTCAGAGGAGGATGACACCTTCTCACGGGCCTGAGGGTCTGAGTCCAAGATTCATTCTAGTGCAACCATCCCCTTTGGGATGGTGTTAGTGGGCAGGTCCATGATCCCATCGTCTTCATCACCCTGCCCAGTATCGTCGTGGTCTCGTTCCTCCACTATCTGTTCCTCAAAGACACCAACATTGGCCATGAAGGCCAAGATATGTTGATCGTCCTCAAAAACCTGAAAATGGGTGACATTATCTGGGATGGAGGGGGTGGGGACCATCTCAACTGAAAATCTCCAGAGTTGTGAGCTGGCCATCGGCTCAAGTGTGCTGGCAGAAATGACAAGGGTGTCCGGGACATAGTTCCATAGCCGGGGAATGAGGTCAATGCCAAAGGCATTGAAATCTTCGATAAGGCTCTAAGCCTGGTTGCGGTATGCGGCTAGCCTTTTATCATGACATGTATATTGACTCTGGATTTGTTTAACAACCAACTCTGAATCACCCAGAGCCCGGAGGCAGGTGATACCTTTCCTTAGTGCGAATAAGAGTCTAGGGACCAAAGCCTTGTACTCTGTGACATTGTTCGTACAGTTAAACTGCAGCCTATAGGACGCGAGGAAGGATTTCCCTCATGGGTTGATTAATTCTACCCTAGCCCCACAGCCCTGTTTGGGTCTTGACCCATCAAACTTGAGGGTCCATAAGTCATTGTTTGTAATCTGGGGCTGGGGAGTGGGAGTTTTCTTTAGATTATTGCTAGGGGACTCGGGGTTCCCTTCCCAGAATACCGACATGAAAGTGGAATTTTCCTCCGGAGCCTTTTGAATTTGGGATTCCCGGGGAGATGGCACCAAAGGAGCACATCTTGTAGGAGTACTGGGTCCCGGGGGATCAGTTGCATGTTGTTTGTTCCAGAGGACATCAAGGTGTCGGTTAGTGATCAAGAGACATGGCCCACACCCCAGTTATGAATGCTTCTGGTAGTGTACCCAGCACCAAGTGCCGGACAAGAGCATGGCCAGGGTTGCTGTGACGCCTTGAGAGCTGACTTCAACTCTCATCTTTTCTTCCAGGTCTTGCACTCTTTGTAGCACAACGGGGTCTTCTCTGGGGAGGAAATCGAATGTTAAGATTTCAAGAGGGCGGTACACCCCTAGAGAAGTCTCTGTGAAAAGGACTTCATTGACCTTCCCAATCTCAGTAAGGGCCTATTTCATTCGGGGTTCGCTTTCGACCTGGATCTGATTGGATTCTCCCTCCCATGGAAGCCACAAGTGGGTGAAGTCGGTTGAGAAGTATCCATTTAAGGACTTGGACCAATTCTGACTTAGCAACATCCCATAGGTCTCTGGGATGTCCACCACTTGGATGTCAATGATGCTAGCTATCCTAGGGTCCTGGATAAGGTGTATCCGGACATTCTTCAATTCCCCCACCATTTTTATAGCAGTCTTATCCAACTGGATCACTGTGCCATTAGATGGGGTGGGGTGGAGTATGAGCTTCTGACAAATGGACAAAGGCATGATGTTACCTGAAGCTCCAGAGTCTACTAAGCAGTTGTGTATATTTTTTCCATAAATGTTCAAGCCTAGTAGGAAAGGAGGGTCCTCATTGTTTCCCCAGAAGACAGCCGCATTAGCATCTTCGAAGGAGATGGTCTTGGGTGGGAGGCTAACTGCTTCCGGGTTCCCTAAAAGCTTCAGAAGAGACTTCTTCTGCTTGGGAAAATTTAGCAAAACCTCCATCAAGGTCATGGAGGTGGTGGTCTGCTCTAACGCCTTCATAATATCGAACCTTCCTCCTGGGAACGGGTGATTTTCCTCGATGAGGTCTTTCTCTTGGCTAGGGCTAGGACCTTTTGGAGGGACGGGTCGATCAATCACGTTATTCTAGGGAGGAGGAGTATCTTTGATAGGAGGTGTGGGCATGTAAGCTGGTCCTTTACCAACCTAACTCTGAGTGTTGTATGGAGCCCGCGGGTTAGTAAAGGTGTTGGCCTCGAAGGGCGGAATGGATTTGTCAAAGAATCCCTGCAATTTAGATTCTTCTTCATCTTCTCCAGAAGTCCCAAAGAAGATGGTATCACAGGTGAAGGCACTATGGGTTGTCTCTTGGACAGGAGGCTCTGGAGGGGTAGCATCATGTGACTACTGTTTGTCCAGTTGGGAGTGTTAGGGATTTTTCTTGCATGAACTGTACTGCTTGAAATGTCTATTTGAATCTTATTACCTTTTAATCTTGAATAATAGTTCAGAGACAAGAAAAGCCTAATTGCTAAGGAATTAAACAATATCCTTCTTCATTTTTGAGCTCCACAGATGCTCAGGCAGGTTTTACCTTATAAGATGACTATCAACACAGTACTTAGATGTGGACACTGATTTGTCATGTATTCTCTATTGAACCACCTTAATAAAATACCTTGCAGATGACCAAGCATAATCATATACAAGTTTTAACCATATAAATCATAATCATTAAATATGAAAAAAACCAGTGATACAAGGATTTCAATCCTTCTTCCTTTTCCTTACAGGAGGGTTAACCTAATGTGATTCTCTCTTCAAGGAATCAATAACATGGACTATGTCTGGCTGACAGAGGTCCTTTAACAAGTTTTGCTTATGTGTTCTTGGTAACAGAGTGTTTAAAATTGATTTGGTAGTTGAAAACTCAGAACATATGTGACAAAGACAAGTATTCAGATAGATTTCTGAACCAGTGCCTATCCTTTGGGCTGCAGAGTCAATAATAAGCAAATAAATGACATAAAAAAAATACACTGAACTACCTTACAGCTCAAACAATTAGGATAACCTGCCTTACAGACTATCTTGTTACCTCCAAACCCCTGTATCAGATCCTTAACTAAATAGTATGCTTCCTGAAATCATTCACAAA
>MU223419.1:1031823-1117997 GCA_018584345.1 Thuja plicata | reverse complement strand
TTTAAGACAAGCAAGTTGGTGCCATCATCTCTCTTGATGGTCTTTGTTAATACATCATAGTGATTGGCTAGTTCAAGAAATAGGTCTACATCAAGGAACACATCAGGTACTAATAACCTAGCCAGTCGAGATATCCAAGGGTTTGATACAGGGATAGGCTTATCAGAATTCTTATAAAAGTAAGTGAACAAAGAATAACCTGTTGTTCCAGGAGTTACAGCATCCCTGATGTCCTTGAAGTCGTCTTTGAAGGCACCAACATCAATCTTTCTGTTTTGAGTGGACCCTGGTAGTAGCTGCAGAAATTCATCTGAAAAACTAAGTTTTCCCTTGGGATCGTCTCCACTGCCTCCACTGGTTGAAGCCATGCTCATAGCTGTACTCATTTTTGTTAACACTTGAATCCTTGGTTTGAATGATTTTGAAACAAATTTAAGATCACAATTTACTGAAATCTCAGACAATTCACTCTCTGTATAATAACCTAGAATATCTCTTTTGCTCTGAAACAATAACTTCGCTCTGAAATCTCAAAATACGGTGAACATGAATGAATGCACACTCCCATGTTTATAGCCGTAAGATTCAGAGTACATGGCTCAAAGTTCAGGAACGTCAGTTCTATAATTAATTTCATATGCCATGAAACGTTCAAAAACCTAGCCGTAGTTTCTCGAGGTGACAGGAAATTGAATTTAAATATTTTAAAATTTTGGCGCCATCATCAAATGGTTAAGACAGCTGACATGGCACTTTGTGATTCACCTTCTGTCATACATCTCAGCTACCTTTTGTACACAGTAATCAAAAATCCTTATATCTGATTGGCCGCCGGCTTGATTTCCTCTGTCACATCATCCACTTGGCGCCGCTTTATGGATTCTGTTATCAGGCGACCTTGCGACCTCATAAAGTCTCTTTGTCGCGAGCACATTCTCTTAACCATAGTCTGATCATCAAATTTGGCGACAACGGCCTTTCTTTACCTCAGCTTAACCCAAGTCTTCTAGCGATCAGGCGACTATGAAAAAATCTTAGTCGCGGGGAGTTAACTTTAACTCATTATTTATCTCCAGACTACGCAACAAGCCTCTTAGATTTAATCATGATCTCTTTGGTCGCTTAGTCGGGAGATCCACTTAACTTAATCTTTTACTGAAAGCACATGCCCTTTTCTGTTTTGAGCAACTTCGCGACATACCTTAATCACTTAGTCGGGGGTACCTTTTACCTGGGGCACTTTTATCATGAGACAATGCGACCACCGTTAGATCCTTTCATCTGTTCATCGAAAGGCTGTCTTTTGATCGCTTCAAAATTTCACATACCCTTAAAAAATCATGAGACTTCACGACTGAGGGTATAATGACTTAAGTCTCTTTATCGCTTGATCCTCTTTCCTCATCAAGCGACCTCCCGACAACCACTAGCATTCTGACAGATGTCATCTATTGCTTCGTCCACTTTATGCATTCTGGAAGTCTGACTTATTACTTCTGTTCTGGCGACATCCCGACTGAGGGAAATCACATAACACGAAACTTTTAGTCGCATGGTCGTGACTGTTATCTCTTAACCATCTTTTAATCACGAGACCACGCGACTGAAGGAAAACCTTAACTGTTTGACTGTTCTGATCTAGCGATCACGCGACATGAAGAAAGGTGCAAGGTCAGAAGACATTTCATTGACTTGCCTTTTCTTCATGCGATCACCCGACTGAGGTGGGTCCCATTCATTCTTAAAGCTTCATAACACAATATCAGGCGACAACCCGACCAAAGGAAAATCGCTAAGTCTCGATACACTTAGAGAATATTCTATTTTTTTACGAGACAAAGCGACACAAGGCAAAAGCAAAGTCGGGAGATCATTTGGCATATTCGTTTTGATTCACGCGATCAAGCGACCTGACTTAAGCTTTATATATAGCACATGCCTTTAGTAACTGAAAAAGGTAACGAAGGAAAAGAAGACATGGCTAAGGGTTTTTTCAGGTTTTTTAGCAATTTGGGCAAGGGATAGGCATGAAAACCTGCAAAATTTCAGAGAGGAAAGCAAGGAACAGGGCAAAACATCAAAAACACGAAATACAACCAACAGGGAGATCATGATAACCTTCTCCAAAGTGGCACAATTCACCTCATTGTGGGAACCTGTATCGTGCAATCTGCACCAGTTGGTCATGGGCTGAAAATCTATGACTGGCATAAAATGTGATGGTCCAGCACCATTTTGATTGATGTTTTGGTTCGGAGGTGGGCCTCCAGTGTTTGCGTTGTTATTCTATTTTTGCTGGTTGGGCCGAGACCCGTTGTTGAAGTTTCTTCCTCCGCTATTGTTATTTTTTTGGCCGAAGAAAATATTCCCGCTCTGGGAATTTGAGTTTTGGGGTGCGTAGGACCCCGCCTTCAGTTGGCCCATGTCCATAGTCAAGGTGGACAACATTCACCGGAGGGATTCGACCTCGGCGGTCAACCGAGTGTTAGCGTCATAGTGCGATGGCTGTTGCTGTTGTTGGCTTCCCGAGAAGGCAACAGTATTAGCCAGAGTCGAGGGCGGCAATCCTCCAGCCGCGGATGACTGGAAGAATGGCACTCTGGATAGCTGTGTCTGAGTCTGTTGTTTCTGCTGTGGCTGATTCCAAGGGAAGACTTCTAGACCCGGTGTGATTTGGTTCTGGGCTGGGTAAACATACCATGCTTGTTGGTCTATCAAGGGTGGCAGAGGATTCATCACCATCGAGGGGGCACCTATTGCCAGATTGGGGTTGTATCCCCCGGCATATGTAGTTTCACTAGGGATCATATTGAAAGGCATGCTCTGCCCAATCCCGCCTGGGGATTTGTTGAGATCGCGGGACAGCTCTAGGGCTAGGTTGTAGACTTTTTCCAAGGTATCCTGGTCGCCCGGGGTGGTTGTTCTCCAAAGGAGAGTAGCAACGAAAGGGTCCATCACATTAAGATAAGTTTGTATGGTTACGTCTGGAGATGGGATAAAAGGGCTCGTACACCACTTCAGGGCGCGCTGGAACCTATGGTTAAATGTTGCAAGAGGTTCATTAGGTTCCTTTCTGATGGAGATGAACTGACTATGGGACCAGGCTACATCCACATGCATGCAAAAGGCAGCCAGGAAGGCGTCCTCCATATCCTGCCAAGTGTTGATGGAGTTGGCAGGCAAGTTAAGGTACCATTTCAACTCGCTTTGTCCTAAGGACAGCGGGAACATACGGGTCACAAAATTTTCATGCTGGATCCGGTGTCGATTCATGGCATCTTTGTATGCCTGTAAGTGTTCCTCTGCGGTTTGTGAGCCTAAGTTCTCATATCATGGGTAGATCTTCTTCGGGTGAGAGGGTAAATCATTGGTTGCGCCGGAAAAGTTCCCATTGGGGACCCGATGTTTCCAAAATATGCAGCCATTGGGGGAACTATATGCTGGTTAGTGGTTTGGGTACTGGTTCCTAGGACTGTCTGGGGACCTTGTGTATTCAGAGGTATGGTAGATCCCCAGATAACAGTGGTTGGCGTGACTTTTGAGGTCCATTTCTTTCGAGCTGGGGGCTCGAGTTCGACAAACTTTCTAGGATTCGGGGTGGACCTAAGGACTCTTTCAAATTTCACTAGGGAGAAAGATCCAATCCCATTGAAGGCTTGTCTCCTAAAACTACAACTCAGGGAACCCTCAGAAGGTGTAAAATCAGAATCTTGGGAGGGGGATGAGTTCATGCCCTCCTTCTAGCGCCAGTTTCTATTGACGGTGTTTTGCTGACCGGGTCCCCCAACAGTCATAAGTTGTCACCAGGTTCCGGGGAAATCAGCCAACTCCGCCTACAAAGGTTGTCTGGGGGAAATAAATCCTCCAGGTCTTCAAGCACCTGGGTGTCGGGTCACGACGGTGCGGGGCTCGATTGGGAGAGGTGATTGTTTTCAAGGGGGATAGCTAGTTTCTTCAACTCATCTTCTCTGGAGATTCGATCAAGGTAAGGTTTTCCCAAGCGTTCTATACTTAACAAATTAAATGAAAAAGATCCTGCAGGGTTAGAAATATTTTATCTAACTATAGTCATGCTAAAATGTCTGAAACATCGATAATACTCTGTTAAACTATACTAAATACCGAAGGAATACATAACCATTAGCTAGCATTTTATCAGTAGCGAGAGTAAAGAGTTTGTTAATCTACTTTATCAAACCAGAGTAAAAGACATAAAGAATATCAAAACATGAAATACCATTAACTCAGAAGCAGGAATGCCAACAATATCATAGCCAAGAATTCTTCCTTCTTCATTAATATTCAGTCTAGCAAGCACTGGTGCGTGACACAATCGCGGCTCTAGGGGAGCATCTAACTATCAAGAACAGAACAATGGAGCATTGAGCTCTGTAACTAAAAATGAGGAATCACTTTGCTTTTACTATGGACAACAAAATCATCAATTTTGCCGACCCTTGGAAATGGGCCGATTTGCCTATTTATACAACTCTTCTAACCCTAACCCTATTTTACACATTTTAATAAAATATAATATCCAGGGGCTGGTACTACCTGCGCCACCCTACAAAAGACATGGAGATGGAATAGGTCTGTCATGTCAGAAGAATAAGATAAGAATATACATTGGAAGAATCGGTCTCGGGAAGAGAACCGAAAGGAGAAAGGAAGGAAGTAGGTTCCTCGAGGACCGAGGCTACATGCCTCATAAATGGGAAATGCGGTGCCCTATCTCCAATGTGCCAGATGTACTACTGAGCGGCACCTTGAGAAGACCACCCTGTCAAAAGACCAACTGCCAAGCCGACGCCCCCTTGATGTGGCCAACTACCTTTTGACAGTCTTTCATTAACCACTTCTGAAAGTGACCGGTCGGCCTCGGGGACCGGGACACGGATCACTTTAAAGAATACAAAATTGTTGGATCTGGGACTCTGGGATCCAGGAACTTGCGCCCCAAAAGAATAAATAATACTCAATGTGATTTTTTTTTTGGCCTCCGGAGAAAGCTCAAGGTTGCTTATTATCGCTAAAGGCTTGGAGGAGGCAAAAAATGCCATCCTCATCTACACTCTTCAGGCTGGCCCTTTTGTGCCTGGCCACTTCAACTTGTTCCCCCAGGTCTGGAACATTTCCTTTAAATTCATCTGCCATCCTTGCAGCGTCATGACCCTTAAGTACCATCTTGGTTATTTTTTCCATCCGGGCCCCGTCTATTCCTTCCGGAGATAAATATTGGGATTTCATCATTTCATCAAAACTCCCCAAAATTGAATCTTCGGGGGTATAAGTATCTGTACTAAGGGGATCAGCCCCGGAAGCCTTTATCACAAAAGACTTGTATAAATTAGAAGAATATTTCACAGTATTTACCTTTTCTTGCAAGGACTCTACCAGTTTCTTGGTCACCTCCAATGTGAGGTCAAGTCTGGAGTGTTGAGTTCTTACAAAATCAAATGATTCCTCACCCAGAATTTTGGATTCAGAAATTATATCCTCTCCCAAGGTGAGGAGCTCGTCGAGCTCCACCTTCCATGCTTGGTAATTTTTGGCGTCACTCTCCCACTGCTCAATAAGAGCTTCCACCTGATGAATAATTTGTCGGGCTGTGTATAAGTCCGGGAGAGTGGACGCCAGGAAATGCCAGGTGTTTCCTATCTGTAGGGCGACCCACTCGTCTACTACTTGGGCCTTCTTTTTCATTACTCGTAGGGAGTCTACGTCACTTTGTGATAAATCATTTGATGTGGAGGTCTCTGGAGGGGTGACATTGATGGGTCTGGCTAGCTCAGTAAGCAATCCCATAAGATTTGCATTCTTTTCTTTTTCAGCCTTGAGCCTCTGGGCCTCCTTTTCGTATCGGGCTTCTACTGCCCTTGCTGCCTCTTTAAGCAAGTCCACCTCGCCTTGCTTTCCTCTTTTGCCCAGGGATACCTCTGCAACATCATAATCTATGGGGTCTGCAGTTTCTTCATCGGCGCCCGGGGGAGGTGTTGCCACAATGAAAACTATTTCTCCGCCCGGCCCAGTTCAAAGAGTGTGAACTGTCCGGGCTTTTTTTGCTTTTGGTGGGGCCTATACTTGGGCCATCATCTCAGCCAGGGAGAGAGGAATCACCAGAGCAGACTGAGCTTTTCTCTTTTTGCTTTCTACCAGCCACTGAGGTGGGAGAGGTGGCCTTCCTGCCATAATTTTCTCTCCTGATTCTTTCCCAGTCGCCGGTGGCTGTTGCTCCTCAGTGTCATGGACCTCATCCGTCCTCCCTGCCTCAATTTATTCTGCAGCAACATTCTTCTCAACCCCCATCTCTTCAGCCTGGTCCTGTATTTCTATCACTAGGTTTGGACCTTGGTGGGCTTCTTCAAAGATGTCCTCCTTTTGCTGCTCTTCTTATTCTTCTTCTGCCAGGGCTTCTTCCTCTGTTGGCAGCAGGGGAGGTATCAGGCTGAGATTCAGAGTTTGGGCTGCTGTGATAACCTGCCTGAAGGTTTCTCCCGGGAGTGGCCCCTGGAACATGGCAGCTGGGTTTAGAATTACTCCCAGAGGTCCGGTTCCCCTAGCGGATGCCATTTTTTCACTTGGCTTTGGTTGGTCCACTCCCAAACCTTGTATCTCTTGAGCCCTAGAGACAATTTCCGGTTCTGGCTCTTCTTCTGCTTCCTGCTCTTATTCTTGTGCAGGTCCTTGTTCCAAGTCTTCTTGGTCCGCAGCCTCTTGCTTTTTCTCTGGGACATCTATCCCTACTTGGGTATCGTCCCCTTGCAAATTCCTGAACTCATCGGTTGCAAACACATCATCAAATTCCTCTTGCAGAGGGGGACTGGATGGGACCTCTGTAGGCTCTGCTTCTTTCTCCAGTTTCGGGGAACTGGAAGAAAGGATCTCTACTTCTCGCGGGAGGGATGCCCTTGGCGTTGGTTCTACCTTGACCTGCTTGATGTGCTTCCTCTTTCTTCTGGTGATCAAAGGTGGCCCCACATCGGCTATAGCTGCTGCCTCCATGGGATCCACCCCCGTTGCCTTGACCATTAAGGCTGCCAGCGACGGGGAGGATGGAGGACGAATTGGTCCGGCCATGAGCGGAGGAGTGGCCAGCCTCGTTATTAACTTCTCCCTCATTTCCTGGGAGGCTGCCATAGACTGCTTGATCTATTCTTGTATTGGAACTTCTTGCGCAGAGGGGGTTTTAGCTATTTTATTTCCTTTGTCTACGCCTTGTGAAGAAGTCCCGACCCCCGGGGTTAATCTGGGTGCCGGCTGTGGTGTTTGCTTTAACGCCGGTCGGGGGGCTTGATGCATACTCTTGGGGCACACCCTTTTAAAATAGGCATGAATTCACTTGACCACATCTCAAGTGAAGTCCTCAATCGTGGGCCCCTCCTGGGCGGCCCAATCCATTGCCGGCAGTGCCATTTTATCAATCCCCTTTTCTTTGTACTGGGGATCTATGGTGGGGGCGGTGTTAGAGAAGCCCAGAGGGAATATCTGGAGCTTTAGTTTCTGCATCATTTCAGCCATCATTCTGTCATAGTGCCTGCTCCAGACATTTACATCATCTTGGAAGTCCACCCAGAAGTCTTCCATGTGTATATGATGGGGCTCCGAAGCCCGGGGTAGCGCTGTTGCAATTTTTCCATGCGGATCAAAGTTCTTCCGCGCCAGATAGAATTCCTGCAAGTTATAACTTTTCACGTCATTGTCTGCCTATTTCGCGGTGGTCAAACTACAGGTGTAGTTCCCATATGTGATTGGGAACGAGAGGTTGGGGACCTTCTTGAGGGCCAAGAAGGCGTGCAGCTCCATTATCTGCCGGCAGTATTTCAGTAGCACAATCCTGTCCCCACAATGCTTGGGCAACAAGTAGGGATTCCCACAGAAGCCGGCGACCCTAATATATGTATGCTGTTGGAATTGGATATAGTAGTGCCCATAACTACTAACTAACTTCATAGCCTCAGTACATAGGCGGTATCCAGCATCCTGGGCAGGTGTAAGTAGGTGGTAGTAAATGAACGCATCGTTTACTCGACAGAAACTGGGAAAGCTGGCCTCTCATTGAATCTGTAGGAAATGGTTCCATGGTGCTTTTTGTCTTGGGCCAATCCCGAGAATGCCATCTGTAAGTAGGCCATTGGAGTGGGGCCGCTTCTGGGCCAGGGCCCAGAAAACATAAGAAGACATGTAGAACTTCTTCTTCTCGTTCAATTGCTGGAACTGGGAGTTGACATGATTAGAGATTATTGTCGCCCAGTCGAAAAATTCTCCCTTGGTGGCAATGCCGAGGAGGAAATAGTACATCCATTTGGAAAACTCCTGGGCAGAAGGTTGCCAAAATACCCGGGCTAATACTATTATCCCCATTTGGATGCTCTCTTTGAATTCAGAGCAGGGGATATCTATCTTCATTCTCTTTGGGTCCCTCTTTGGGGCCTTGAGCCAATGGGTGTTCATGTACACCTGGGCCGCATCCTCCAGTTGTGTAAACTGTTTCAAGGCATTAGTCCTTGTAACCACCGTGGCTCTATCAAATTGCGGGATACCCAGGCCTGCCTGGAAAGTGACTGGGTTGAGGGACACCAGTGGAGTGGGGTATCCTGTGGGTTTTGTAGCTGTAAGCATAACGGCCCAGAAAGAAGAGTTGTAGTTGGCAGCCAGCGTTAAGATGAGCTCCAAAGATTGCATGGAGCATGGGAAGCAGGCTGCCCGAAGGATTCCGAAACCCCCGACGTTGATTGCGAGCTGGTCTCTAGCCTGTCGCTAGATGTGCATTATCTTTACCAGGGCCTGCATTTCTGCCCAGGTTCCGACATTGGCGTCGGTCATCAGTTTTACCTTGGACTCAATCTTTGAGCCCATGATACCATCCTCCTGCACATACTTCATGGTGAGGGGGAGTTTTTCCAGGGCTTTCTCCATTTTTGATTTTGCTGCTGCCCTAGTCTCTGTTGTGGTTGGTAATTCCAAACTTTTGGGAGGAGATGATGCGGACGCTTCAGACATGTTTAGAAGATAACTCCAGGAACCTGCGAGGAAAAGCGACCGTCAGAATATGTTTGTCAAAATAATTAGTTACTCCAGGGTCCGGAGATCTTACCACCATGGTGTTTGCTGTCCTAAAAAGTTAGTATCATGCAAAGGTAACCAAAAAGAAAAACTTATTGTAAACTTAGGAACTTCATCACACATCCGGGTCTGGGAAATTTTATCACACTTAGCAAAGATGTGGGATGGATGGTGGTAAGAGGCCTGGAGCCCAGAGAAGTGACCGTTAGCGAGGATGTATAAAAAGGCAAGTTGTCAAACCCACGTGGACGCCATGTGCGTTGGCATTAAATGGATGCGATGGCGATGACGGCGGAGCCAACTGTCTAAACGCTTGAAAAGGGAAATCCACTTGGCTGGAATTGATTGCGCGCATGGGATGTAAATGAGGTTTTGACAGACTTGATGGAGGAGAGAGAAAACCACCTGTTTGAAACCAGCTGAGAGCCGAGTTTCAAACTGGTGGTTTTCTGCCTCGAAGCGAGTTTGAAGGCAAAAAACCAGACACAGGGGTGACTCAACCAGCTTTTCAGGCCACCTAGGAGGATATACATGAAGCTGAAGGATATACACATAGAAATAGGAAGATATACATAGACTATTTACAATTATATACATATATACATGAATATACATCACGGGACGATGCCCGTGGGAAAACTAGACAAGGAAGAAATAGATATATACAACTATCTACACTATATACATTATTTACAGACAAACAACTCCTGTGCAGAGGGCGGACAACCCTCTGGCAGAGCTGACCCACCAACGGGCGGTGAAACCAGAAGACAACAGACCAGAAAAAACCAGGAAATAAAACAAACAAAAAAAAAATGAAACCAAACAAAAATGAGGAAACCAGAGAGGAGGGAAAGTAGAAATACCAACCTGAAAATTCAGAAGGCGGAAGAAAGGGAAGATTACCACGGGAGCTCAAGTTGTTGAACTGTCAGAATCACCACCACAAAGCACTCGCAATTGCCTGAGAACGCAGAAGATGTTAAGCTTTGATTATCACAAATTCTCTACAAATGTTCTGTTAATCTCTTTAAAATCACTCTAATTCATTCTAAGTGCTCGATGGTTTTAATCGCGGTAAGTGTGGAAGTGATAGATAATTTCTATTTATACCGGCGGTAAAAAAAGATGATCCTCCTCCTTCCGGCGATCTCCGGACAGGAAAAACCTCCAGACTTCAGGCCCAGGGATTCCTCGTGATGATATCCTAAGGACATCATGGCGAAGAATCCCAGAGTCTGGAATCTGGTTCCCAACAGAAGACAACCTCCGGGACCGGATTCCCGGAGACAGAAAACAAACAACAAAACGCCACGCCGGGGAAGAAAACCCCGAAGAAAGAAAACAAAAAGGAAAGAAAGACAAGGCAAGCGAAAACAAAAAAAAAAGGGGGACCCAACATTTTGCACACAAAATGTAGGGATGGGGATGCAGGGCATAACAGACATCAGAATAGACTGGTTCAAAGACAGTGGGTGTTCACATCACATGACAAGAGACAAAGATAGATTTGTACATATAGATAAGTACAAAGGTGGCATGGTTAGATTTGGAGATAACACTCCCAATCCTATCATATGTAGAGGATATATCACATTAGATGGAAAGAACAAGACAAATAATGTTTTGTATGTTGATGGTTTACATCATAACCTACTAAGTGTTGGATAGTTGCTTGATAAAGGATATCAGTTAGAATTAAAAAATAATAGGTTCATCAAAATAACAAAGAAGGAGACATGATAGCATCAGGTTCAAAAACTAAAGGTAATGTTTTTCAGCTTAACTCCGAAGTAAGTTGTTTTGTTGCAAAAGTGGATGACAGTTGGTTATGGCACAAAAGACTTTGTCATATCAATTTTGACAACTTAGTAAAGATAAGCAATGTAAAGGCAGTAAGAGACCTTCCTAGTATTGCAAGACTTGTTGATACTATGTGCAAGGAATGTGTGATGGGAAAGCATGTGAGGACCTCATTTAGAAGCAATCAGAACTCTGTAGAGAACAAATTAGATCTAGTGCATACAAACTTATGTGGACCTACTCAAACAAGATCATACTATGGTGAAAGGTATTTCATTTTGTTTGTTGATGATTTCTCCAGAATGATGTGGGTTGCGTTCTTGAAAGATAAATCTGAAGCTTTTGAGAAATTCAAAATATTCAAAGCTAAAGTTGAAAATGAGTCTGGATTAAAGATTAAATGTCTGAGATATGATAGAGGAGGAGAGTTCACCTCTGACAAGTTTCTTGAGTACTGCAAAGAACATGGGATCAAAAGACAACTAAGTGCACCCATAACCCCTCAAAAAAATGGAATTGTAGAAAGAAGAAACAAGATAATACTTGACACAACGTGCACTATCACGATTGAAGGAAAGTTGCGCACACCTATTAGAGAGATGCAGTCAATACAATAGTCTATACTATCAACAGAATTCAGTTAAGACCAAGCGCAGACAAAACACCCTATGAAATTTGGTTTGGTAATGTACCTACAGTAAAATACTTCAAAAGCTTTGGAAGCAAGTGCTACATCAAGAGAGATGATGGTGTTGGTAAGTTTGATGCTAGAAGCGATGGAGGTATTTTTCTTGGTTACTCTACTAAGAGAAAATCTTACAGATGTTTTAATTTAAAGTTGAAGAAAATCATTGAAAGTGCACATGTGAAAATTGATGAGAAGTTCATGATTCAAGAGAGATATTATGATTATGCACCTATGATTGAAGATGAACCTAGACCTATCAATAAAGATACAGTTATTGAAGAAATATTTGACTGTATTGATGTATCTTGCAACAACCCTGAACCAAGTGAAGAGGAATCACAGATTACAAATGAGAGTGTCACACCTAAAATTTCAAAATACACATCTAGATACCATTCAAAAGAAGATATCATTGGAGATCAGAGCAGTAAAGTTTTGACAAGATCTAGAGAAAAAGGTTCAACCGTAGATGAAGAGGTATGTTTACTTTCACAAATTGAACCCTTAAGTGTTGAAGATATGTGTAATGATTCAGATTGGCAAAATGTAATTGAAGAAGAATTAGATCAGATAATCAAGAATGATACATGGGAATTGGTCCCTAGACCTTGTATCAAAAACATGATTAGAACTAAGTGGATATTCAGAAACAAAATGAATGAAGATGGTACAGTGATAAGAAACAAAGCAAGACTGGTATGTAAAGTATATGCGCAGAGAGAAGGAATTGACTACTCTGATACATTTTCCCCTATGAGTATACTGGAAGCTATTAAGTTGTTTTTATCTTATGCAACATTCAAAAAATTTAAAGTATATCAGATGGATGTTAAGTCAACATTTATGAATGGTGACTTGAAGGAAGAAGTCTACATAGAGAAGCCTAAAGGATTTAAATTATTAGAAAAACTAGACATGGTATGTAGACTAAAGAAGGCCCTCTATGGACTTAAATAGGCCCCAAGAGCATGGTATGAGAGACTTGATGGTTACCTAACAAATATTGGATTCAATAAGGGAGCAGCAGATTGTAACTTATTCATAAGAGAAACACCTGAAGGATTATTATTGTAGACGTCTAAAATCATTCTTATATTAATTTAATTAATATTCTATTAGCATTATAATTAATTATATTTGTTATATTCTTATATTTATTTAATTAAATTTAATTCACTTTCCATAGTATTTGAATTTAATTTAAATACTATCCCCCTTTGATGTATTAAATTTTATTTAACACATTCTCTTTCATTAGTCCCCTTTAAATAAATTTTTAATTTATTTATTCCTCCATATGACTTAAATTTTACTAAACCAAATTAATCTAAATTTCTAATTTGGATTAAACTAATTTGAACCTAGATCCTACCCTACCTCACATCACTGTCACAAAATAAACCTATTCACTAATTGACTAAGGTTAATTAGGTTAATTTCTTGATTCCTACACCAATTAGTCCTAATTATTTTCTCACACATGTGTGAGAAAATTTCTAAAAATTCACTTTTCCAAAAATTCACTTTTCATTTTATTGGACTAAAACTCTTACATCTCTTACAAGATCTTTCACATGTGTACTTTAAGTACACTTTGACCCATCACATCCAAAGTTGCTCACACATGTGTGAGAAAAGTGGGCCTCTTGTATGGCTTATGTGTCCCTCATGTGGTACCTATGTGGATTCCACATGAGCTCCACCTCATCCAAGCTCTCTCTCTCCAAAAAATCTATAAATAGAGGCCATTGTCAAGAGCAAATCATCTCTTTTTTATGCATTGTTATCATGTTAAAATAGCTTTAGAATTCTTAGTTCACTTTTCATGTTCATGCTCTCATACTTGTAGCTCATTTCAAATCTAGATATTACATGTTAGGATTAATGAAATGAACTTAATTTTCTTTAATTAGATCTTGCATATCATTCTTAGCATAGTTTTGCATCATTTTCATACATTTGATGAAGGCTTGAGACAAGTTCCTCATACTTGTTCTTGAGCTCTTCATTACCTCCATTAGCTTGCATTTTAAGTTCTTCATCCATCAATTAGTGGGATTAAGTATATTGTGTTGGGAGAGCACACCCACAAACCTTCTCTAAGAGCAAATCAACAAGGCATTGGGTGCCCTTGTTTAGCTCATCGGAGGTTATGATGGAAATCTTGTTTTTAGAGTATGTTCTTAGATATGTTAATGTAGATTATTTATGTATTTCTCTAATGTTTATATGTCTGAGCGTGCTCCCAACATGTAGGTTTCTAACATATACATTTTGGTACACCTGGTGGGACCCACGTCCCTTATTTGCTAACATGTTTTGTAGATTTTATGCGATTCTAGAAAATTTCACGTAGACCCATCTCCGCTCTGGAGTCACCATTTTCATAGATTATCGTCTGCACTTTCCTGCCATCTATGACACTTGACCGTCTGCACATATAACTCACCATCTCCGCATGTTCAGAAACACACTCATAAGACTATGGTTTAAATTGTTTTTATCAAGTTTTTAGTATTTTAACTCTTGGTTTTTTGATAGTAAGGCAATTTCTAAGAGTTAAATGCTGCCTAATTTGGTAAAAATCTTATTTTTAAGTTTGATTAAGTCTATTTTTTAGTAGAATTTGTCTATTTTTATTTGGTCGTCTGTGCAAGTGATTCGTCATTTCTGCAGATCGTCAGCTCTACAGATCACCGTCTGCATAGATCACCATCTATGATACTCAACCGTCTATGCATTTTCCTGGGTTTGATGATTTTTTGCAACATTTAATATCTGAAACTTCAATACTACCAACAGATTTCATGCAGGTTCCTTGATGTTTATTAAAAGATTCTTAAAATGAACTTGTATGGTTAAACACTTGTCTTGGAATGTATGTTGTTTAAAATTTACCTCACTCAATCTTGAATGTTAAGGGAATGAACTTCAATCAATCTTGAATGACATAAAGCAAATTAACACACCTTTTATAAGCTTTCTTTTTGCTATTTGGGGAAAAAATTGAACATGAATGATTAACCATACTATTGTGTCTTTTTCTTAGGTAGAAAATAGTTAGGTGCTTTTAAATAGGTTCAATTTGGAATGAATACTTCTTGGTGTGTTTGAAGAAGTATTTTTCAACACTTCTTTCGAGCTATTTTTTTATTTAGATTAAAACCCTTAATATAAGTGATGCTATGATTAAGTTATAGCCATATCCTCTCCCCTCGCATTCGCAGATCTTGGGTGAAGAGAAAGCTTAGATTAATCAAGCTTCTAAATCAGAGGCATGTCTAGAGGGTGCACTTCCCCTTTAGAGGACAACCTCAAACTGGTAATCCCTTTGGCCAGTATAGAAATAAAGTGCGACCCAAAGGTCCTCTTTATCCCTTCAAGCTTGGGTAGGTCATGTTCAATGGTAGTCCATACTGAGTGAATATCCTCAGCATATTGGCATGGTTAAACTAGAGACTTAAGTGTCTCACACCATACAAACTGATTGCAGGGACACCACAAAACCTTGCTAGCAACTATAACTTAGTAGCCTACCCGATTCACCTCCAAACGATGACTTATTATAGTGCAAGGGGAGGGAAGATTCTCCCCCCAATATTCCCATCATACATGTCCCAGGGTATTGTGTTGCAAAAGAGATCTTCATAGCACGGCAACAATACCTGGTAAAAGACAAAAACATGGGCGCCCTTTCGGGGGTGACACTACTGTGTGAGCTGAAGGACTACCAAGCAATGGGCCTATAATATTTTATGCAAAGCCAATTTCCTATGGTAGCTACTGTTTGAGCTATCTTCGTTGCGCTAGACCAAGTAAAAACATAAGTGGCTTGAAAGAGTCACTTGAACATACACAAACGAGATCTTACAATTTGAAATCAAGGTTTCCTAATGTCACATTTGCTGGTATCCCTCAAGGTTGCTTTGTCCCTTGTTGGATTTTTTTGAGACGTGTGTCTATTATTTTTATGGTTTAAATATGCTGAAATAAGTTCTTGCCATCGAACAAATTTGCCCAAAATCAGACTGAAGATAAAAAATTTGCCCATAATTTCAACACACTACCTTAGCCACAGTCAGCCATCTCCACTCTGGATCTGTCATCTGCACAGATTACCATTTGTGCAGATCATCATCTGCGAAGATCACCGACTGCGTCTGAGATCGCCGTCTCCGCTTGAAAACAATGAGATTCTAAATTTTCTAAAACATTCAAAATTTGACCTTTTGTAGGACCCTAGAACCATTTGTCTAGATCATTCAGTCATTCATCCAAAATAAGATGTTTCATGACATGACCAATTTTAAGAAACATAACAAGGTTAAGCTTCCAAAACCTTCACTCTATCGAGAGCAGAAGGAAACCACTCATAAATTCAAGGAATACCAACATATTACAACATCTATCAAACAAGAGATTGAGAATCATGAGAAAATTGATAAATCATCTACAACAACAATGTTTGCAATTTCATGGCCAAGTATTCTATCAACAATGATTTTTTTTCCATTGAGTGATACGATTAGATAACCTCCTACTTTTGGATCATTCTTCCATTCTTCCATCATCATTCTTCCTTCTCTTGGAGCATTAGATCAAATCATCAAATCAAATCAATCTTTTAGGTTGAAAGACCTTAATAAAAGTATTGCAAACCTTCATCCTCAAACAAACACAATATTTCTTGTAGACCATCAGTCCGTGTCAAGTAATTTAAATCCCTTAGTAATGTCCCATTTTGCTTAAGATCACAAGTCCATATTCAAGTAGAACAGGTGTTACTTCAAATCCCTTTGTGTTTGTATTATCACAAGGTTTTGTCATGCTTAGGTTTTGTTCCAAAAACCTTTAAATCAATTATCAATCAATCAATCCTCAATCCAATGAATCAATGAATCAATGAATCAATCAATCTTTAATCAATCTTCAATCAATCCAATCAAATCTAATCAAATCCAGAATCAAGATCTTTGCTCCATTTCATTTTTCATACCTTCTTGTCTTGCATTCTTCTCAAACCACCATTGTATGGTAGTCACTCGATCCCAAGCAATAAATATGAGGCGTGAAACATTCAACACTATTACCCATGAGGAAATTCCTTTTGCCACTCAATATTTTCAAGGAACTGGGGTACAAGCTGAGGAAGTGCCCAAAGAAACCAAACTAGTGGACCAAGAAGAAAGACCCACCCAAGTGATGCACTTCCTTAGTGATCCTTACAATTTAGAAATGGTTGAGAAGGCCATTATGCATAACAGTGCTGAAATATTCTTGAATCTTGTTCATAATGGTGTCACAGTATCCACTAACTTTGATGAAACACTCCTTACCCAAAATGTCACCAAAGCCACTACTGCAGCCATGACTTCTACTTCAAATGCTACATCATCACATGACACCGGTAAAGGACATGTTAGTGAGCCGTCCACATCAATATCTACATCAGCACCTATTTCAATAACTGCATCAATACCTCAATTGACACTAGAACAAATTCAACAAATCATAAGCACTTTTCCAAACAATACTACACATAACAGCACTCAAACGACGACAACTCAAGGAGCAAGTGCTAATGTCAACAACATAGGATAGATTTCTATGCCCTTGTCTACATCTTTGTTTCAAACAATAGGAGCGAAAACATCTGCAACCAATACGTCCTAAGCCTATGAATATATACCTCCTCCCACTATTGGTATGACCTCCATGGGCTTTTCAACTGCACAATTTGGAGGAGGCAGAGGTTATGTACCACCATTTATTTCATAGAATACTCAAAAATTCACCCAACATTTCAATGAGCTCAAAAGCATTGTACAAGGCTTACAAAATGGGGGAAAGAAGGAGTTTTCTTTTGAAGAGATTTGTCCCTATCCATTTGAAAAGTCTATCACAATGTAACCATTCCCATTAAACTTTGAGATGCCCAAATTTGAGAAATACAAAGGTGAAACATGTCCTCTACAACATCTCAAAGAGTTGTACATTGCATGTCAAGAAGTTGCCTATAATGATAATTACTTGAAAAGACTCTTCACTAGGAGTCTTGGAGGCACAAATTTGGAATGGTTCATGGCCCTTCCTTATGGGTCAATCTCTACTTTCTCTGATCTTGCATAGAAGTTTGTTGGACAATATTCATATAACATTGAGCATCAAGCAACACTCAGTGATTTGTGCAATTCTAAACAAAAGAATGGAGAAACTTTTGCTAGTTTCTTACAACGATGGAGACATATTCCAAATCGCATGCCATGGAAAATACCTGATAGTCACTTAATTGACAACTTCACAAAGAATTTGATCTCTGAGATGTCTTTCCAAATGAAAATGGCTTCACCTGACACCTTTGAATCCCTTGTCAAGAAGGGAAAAGACATTAAAGATGGCCTTTTGCAAAGAGGTAGCATTAAACACTATACTCCTTCCAACAATGATAAACTAAAATTTTGGAGTAAAAATAAAGGAGTTTCCAATGATGGAGTGACTGATGCCAACCATGTTCAAAATTTCCAAGCATCCAACAATAACACTCAAAATAATTGTAATAACAATCAGAATCAAAATCAAAATCACAACAACAATCAAAATCAGAATTAGAATAAGAACAATCATAACAATAATCAAAATTAGAACAATCAGAACACTAATCAAAAACCGCGTAATCAATCATTTTTATTTCCTCGCAACAATTACAATAACAACAACAATAACAACAACAATCGACAATGACAATAATTCACAGCTTTGGCAGAACCTCTATATGTGATCTTAAAACAACTTGTGGATCAAGGAATGATAGTCTATCCAAATACTTGACCTTTTGATGAGAATCAACCTAAACCTGTTTGGTATAGAGATAATGAGTATTGTGATTATCATTGTATCAAGGGACATGATACCAAGAAATGCATGAAGCTTAGACACTTTGTGCAAGATCTCATTGAGGATGGGAAAATTGAAGTTGATGGTCAGAATGCATCCTCATCTAATGCAAAACTCAAGGTCTACAATCAGCCCTTCCCACCTCACAATGAAAACAATGCATCAAACATGATCCCATATGACTATTCTACCAATACTATCACAGGCCATAATAGAAAGTGTGGGAGTTTAAGTGAAAATGATATCTTTGGGTTTGACTCTCTTTATAGCCGCATGGAAGAAAATGACATGCATGTTAACACCATAATCCTCAAAGCTACTGATTGTAATGATACTACACGTAGACTTAGAGTCACTATCCAAGCTGCTGATAAACCTTATACATCTACAAATCCACCAGCTGCACCATCTACCACTACTCATCCTTCCTTGTGCTATGACCTTTTGGCTCAGTTAGGGAAGACGTCTGCAGAGATATCCATTCTAGAGCTACTGAAAACTTCATCAATTCACAGAGAAATCCTTGATAAAGCTCTAAATGAATCCCACATCCCTGAGAACATCAATGCTGCACAATTCCAAGCTATGATTGGGAACTTATATGCACAAGAACATCTTGTCTTCACCAATAAGGACTTTCATGGTCCTGACCTACATCATAATAAATCCCTCCATATAGAAGGCAAAATCCAATCCACAAGAATAAAATGAATCCTTATAGATGGTGGATGTGGCTTGAATTTGTGCATATTTAAAATGATTCATAATATTGGTCTTTCTGAGGACCTCATTGATGTAGACAAACAAGTCAAAATAAAGGCCTATGATGATCGTGAGCGAGAAAGAAAGGGTCTAATCACACTTCCCTTACAAGTGGGCCCGACCTTGATTGAAACTATTTGCCATGTGCTAGATCTAGATCTACCTTATAATATCTTGCTGGGACGTCCATGGATACACGCTATCAAAGGTGTACCCTCTACTTATCATCAATGTCTAAAGTTCCCACATCATGGTAGAAAAATCATAATTCCTGGAGATCCTGAACCCTTTTAGTACTGCAAGAGAGTGGAAGGCAAACAATCTAACTATTATCCATTGAATGTGTTTGGCCGATATTCAAATCAAGAAGCCCCTGTTTCAAACACTCCATCAATTATAGAAAAGACACTAGAAACACCAGATGAGCAATCTAAAGGAAAGGAAAAAGTCACTGAAGACAAGGTCATTGAAGACAAACCCTCCTCATCTGAAGCAAAGGCTGCTTTTACAGATCAAGTCATGGGAGAGTATAAATTTGAAAGTGCTCTATGTATTGGACAACTCCCTTTGTCTCCAAAGTCTTATGGAAGACCATCCCCATTACCCCCCTCTAAAGATAAAGCACTTATGCACTGCAAATCAACTATTTTTGAACAATGGGGGTCCCTACCAAATGAACACATGTAATACAATGTCCTTGACTAGCTCTATAGTGATGAACAAGAACGACCTGCAATTTTCCCCAAAGGAAAGTATCCTAAGGTTACTCCCATTGTCGAAAGCATGGGATATCATGGTACTGGGCTTGGAGCTAATGAGACAAGTAAGAAGAAGATCATAACAGCAAATGGCTATCCTAAAGGACATAGATTGGGTTCTGTAGAGACCAAGACTAACTTCGCTAAGGATTATTGTCTAGCTGCCTCAGATTCAGACACTAAGGAAGAGTTCTTCGAAATTCCTTTCCACTATTTTGAGGATGACCTAAACAAAAATCACCATGTCTTCACTATCACCCAAGCTGACCTTTCATCCCCTCGTCTACCCCTCACAAACCTTGAATTAATTGACTGGGATCAGCAAGACTCACCACTAGCTTTAGACATTTGTGATTCAGATGAGGCAGTTTTAGCCCTCTTTGGACTTAAGAATCTAGGAGAATACGAACATCAGATACACTACAGCAAACAAGCCTACTTTGGTAGTCAAGTCAACTCTCTCAGTCACAAAAATGAAAAAGAAAAAAAAATGAAAATACATCCTCTGGTGAAAACCTCTCGCAGGCACCTTTGGATGAAGAAAAAGATAAAATAAAGGACGCTTCCTCTAGTGAAAACCTTTTTAAGGCGCTAGAGGAGGGAGAGGTTGACTTGTTGTTTATATCTTCAGAACTAGAAGTGTCCTCTATGATCATCGAAGATATTATTCCAATCAAACTAGGCATAGAAGAAGATCCACACATCACCTACATTGTAGCTTCTCTCAGTGATCAGGAAAAGAAAGACATGACAACATTATTACATAAACACAAAATCAACTTTGCATGGACTTACAAGGACATGCGTGGGCTAGACACAAATCTTGTCATGCATCATCTTACTATAGACCCAAGTGTAAAACTTGTTAAGAAGAAAATTTGCAAGATGCATTCGGAAGTCGCATTGGTAGTCAAAGTAGAACTTTAGAAAATGCTGGATGTTGAAGTAATCAAACCAATTGATTATCTTGAATGGGTTTCTAATATTGTACCAGTAGGTAAGCCTACTAGGGGCATTCACATCTGCACTGATTTCAGAGATCTAAACCTTGCATGTCCCAAGGATGATTTTCCACTCCCAAATATTGACATTATAGTGGATTTGATTGCCGGACATGAAATGTTGTCACTTATGGATGGTTTCTCAAGTTACAATTAGATCAAGATAGCACTAGAAGACTAGCACAAAACTGCATTCACAACACCTTGGGGCACCTTCTGTTATCAGGTGATGCCTTTTGGCCTTAAAAATGCCAGAGCTACTTATCAATTAGCAATGACTACCATCTTTCATGACCTCTTACATGCCATCATGAAAGATTATGTGGACGATCTTTTAGGCAAATCCAAAATAAGGGAATCAAATATTCCTATTCTTACTACCATTTTTGAGCGATTAGAGAAATATAAGCTTAGGTTGAATCCTAAGAAGTGTGTTTTTGGAGTACAATCTGGTAAACTGCTGGGATACATAGTGTCACGATGTGGAATATAAGTTGATCCAAAGAAAGTGAAAGCAATCCTAGAGATGCCACCACCCAAAACATTAAAGAAATTACGCAGTTTAAAAGGAAAACTACAATCAATCAAAAGATTCATGTCACAACTAGCAGATAAGGTGCATCTGTTCTCTCAACTCCTGCGCAAGAATATCAAGTTTCAGTGGGATTTCTTATGTCAAAATGCATTTGAGAAGATGAAAGGCTATCTGGATAATCCACCCATGTTGGTACCACCTTTTTCTGGTCATCCTTAGATTTTGTACATATCTTCTACAGAGGTTGCGTTGGGAGCCCTCCTAGCACAATTAGATGATATCGACAAAGAGCGAGCAATTTACTATCTTAGCAGGACTCTTATTGGTTATGAGTTGAATTATTCCCTAATTGAGAAAGCATGTTTGGCTATTTTTTTTGTACACATAAACTATAACATTATATGCTTAATCATAAGATTCATCTTGTTGCCAAAATTGATCCCCTCAAATATCTCCTGGCACGTGCTACTCTTATTGGTCATACAACAAAGTGGGTCATGATCCTTAGTGAGTTTGACATTGTTTATGTGGATCAAAAAGCTATCAAAGGACAAGTAATTGCAGATCAGTTAGCTGAAGCACCTATTGATAATCAACATCCTCTAATCATAGATTTTCCAAATGAATCAGTCCTTAATCTCACCCCAAGTCTACCATGGAAGATTTATTTTGATGGATCCTTCACTTAGAAAGGATCGGGGGCAGGAGTCTTGTTTGTTACACCAAAAGGGGATGTCATCCCTAAATGTTATAAATTACAATTTCCTTGTACCAACAACATTGTAGAATATGAAGCCCTTGTACTTGGACTCCAGTAGGCCATACAATAGAAGATTCTCACTTTATTGGTGCTTGGTAATTCACAATTGGTTATCAAACACGTTATGGATGAATATAAAACAAAGGATGACAAGTTGCTTCCCTATCACCATACAATTGAAGACCTCAAAATGCATTTCACTGAGCTAATCTTCCAACAGATCCCTCGCACAAACAACAAAGCAACAGACACCATGGAAACAATTGGGTCCTTGATCACTATGCCAGAACACAGCGCATGGTGTGAGTTTCTTGTTGAGAATCTTATGGTCCCTGCCTATGACAAACCAAATTCCAAAATGGTGTGTGAAATTGCTGATACCAACTCCCCATGGTACCAAGAAGTCTACTCCTACTTTCATGATGGACATACCCCACTTAATTTAACCCCCAACCAACGTAAAACCTTCATTTTTTGCACTTCCCAATACACAATCCTTGCTGATACCCTTTTTTGAAAGCATTTCGATGGAACTCTTTTAAGATGTCTGAATTTTGATGAAGCACAAACGTCCTTGGAGGAGGTACATCAAGGAATCTGTGGGGCTCATTCTAGTGGACTTACTTTGGCCAAGAAGTTATTATGCACTAGATATTACTGGCCTACTATGGAGCAAGATGCCTACAACTATGTGAAGAAGTGTGTGCCTTGTCAGTAGCACGGAGATTTGATACACGCTCCCTCCCAATCCCTCCAGCCCACCATCACCCCCTGGCCTTTTTCACACTGGGATCTCGACCTTGTTGGGAAAATTTTTCCTAATTCTTCCAATGGACATAAATACATCCTTACTGCTATAGAGTATTTTACCAAGTGGGTTGAAGCTATTCCTCTCACCTACACTACTGGAAAATAGATTTCAAAGTTCATTTTGAACTATCTTATGTGTCACTATGGCATTCCTTAGGATATTATTACTGATAATGGAGGACCTTTCAAGAACAAGGATGTCACAAAGCTATGTAGGAAATTCAGTATTACCCACCATAAGTACTTTTCACAAAGCAATGGTCAAGCTGAAGCTACAAATAAAACCATCCTCAGAATCCTCAAGAAAATGGTAGATGAAGCTGGCCGTGATTGGCACCTTCACCTCAACCCTACCCTTTGGGCCTACCACACTTCCATTCAAACCCCCATGGGAGCCACTCCCTTTTCCCTTGTCTATGGTACTGCAGCTATTCTACCCATCAAAATTGAGCTCCCTTCCCTCAGAATTCATCTCAAGAATCTGTTGTCCGAAGAAGAATATAGATTTGCCCACTTGAAAGAGTTGGAACTCCTTGATGAGAGATGCTTCAATGCCCTAGACCACCTCCACGTGTATCAAAATCACCTCCACCTTTAGTTCAACAAAAGGATCAAGCCTCATCAGTTTGAGGTTGGTGATCTTGTCCTACAACACAATATGAAGAGCCTCCAGAACTGTGAAAAGAAAGGAAAGTTCGAGCCTAATTGGTTGGGGCCCTTCATTGTCACCATAAAGTATGGTTCTGACACTTATCAGATTATGTTTCCAGAGGGAGATCCTATCCCTGATCCTATAAATATTGTACATCTCAAGCGTTTCTATGCTTGATCCGTCAGTAGTCTATTGTACAACAAAAATTTTCAAAACTCTAAAAAAATTAGAAAAGTAGAAAATCCAAAAACATTCAAAAAGCAAGCACAAAGCAAAAAAAAAAAAAAAAAGCAAAAAAAATACAAAATCTTGAAAAGAATATCAAAAAAGCAAAAGAGAAAAAGAAACAAATCCGTCCATCTGAGAAAACCACTTCAGTGGCGCAATGGATAAGTACCATGGTCAAAACCTATTTCAGGAGCCATGTGTAGTTAGATCCACCATCTGTTCCCACATTTTTTCCAAGCATCCTACATCACCTTCCATAATAAAAGTCACTACCCATATCTGTGCAGGTAGTTCCTTGACCATTTTCCACCTCCGTAATAAAAATTCCCGCACGACTGAGCTTACCATATCAACACTGAGCTTTGTTCTAGACACAGTGATCACAAATGTTTCCAACAAATCAGTAGACATATTGAATTTCCTAATGATCATTCTATTCAAAAGCAATTGCTAGCGAATGCCCATTTTTATCAATCAATCTTTAGCCCATCAGGATGCATCCTTTCGGTATTAGTTGTTCTATCAATCCTCACATAAAACTTGTTCATGGAAAGAACTTTTGGACTGAATGACCACTTGGTCAGGATGCCTTTTTGTTGATTTTATCTTGTGTTTTAATATCTCCTTATTGCAATAGCCTTGATCTTTTATATCTTGGTTTGTTATGGTGAGTATATAGTGAAATACGTGTCATTTGTGGTATGATCTACTTGTGATAGTTTGTTAGTGCATTTATGTTTTGATATTTAGTTATGACTATGTATGCCTCACTGGGGGTAGGATTCATGCATCTCAAACCCCTCAAAAGGTCTGGATGTACTACGTCTCCTCATGAGTAACATTTCATAGCTCTCATCATACCTGATATCTATCATTCTTGTTCCTAACAACCTATTTGTCTGGGAGTCTAGTCCACACAAAGGAACCATGTCACTTGTGTTTTCTAGCACATGGTGCATAATTCCTTTTGCAATATCAAACTAGGGTGTGCTCTCCAATATTAACACGGTATAAATCCCACTATCATCATATAGTTAGTATTTGCATTTTAGTTAGGTCATATTGCACTTTGATTTTGCTCTTGGAAAAGGTTTCTATTTATTCCCCCTATCTAGTCACCTAAGTGATTTTATTAGGCCTATTTGATACACACAAAAATAGTGTCCTCATGTGTCTCATACTACATTCATTCATTAGGTTACTTTTATTCATTCATTCAGGTTGCATTTAATTGCATTGTTCCTTCATTCATTAAATCATTACTCATTAAGGTTGCATTGTTACTTCATTCATTAATCATTACTCATTAAGGTTGCATTGTTACTTCATTCATTAATCATTACTCATTAAGGTTACATTGTTACTTCATTATTGCATTTAGTCTCATTACATATTTTTAGTTGCATTGTTACTTCATTAAATCCTTATTCAATATAGTTGCATACAGTTACATTTCATTTATTATCCATTTATCATTTAGTTGCATTGATTAAGTTCTAGGATTCATACATTTTAGGATTCATTTCACAAATCATATATGCATTTACATTTATTACTCATTACAACAATACATGTCAAAATATATCCATCTACAAGCATTAACACATCACATCTAGCATCTATATATATCTGCATCTCATCTCTGCATCACAAATACATCAGCATAATCATATACATTCATCTCATCATGCATGTCAGTCATAAAACATGTGTAATATAAATGCATCCATACATCCTGTATAAATATCATATCATATAAGCATCATAAAAAGAGTCCATACAGTCCCAATAGTCCACAAAATTCCATGTATATATCTCAAAATATCAAAATCATACATAATGTGTTGATAAATCATACAAAAATGTGTATCAAAACTAGTCTGAGACAAATCATGGTGGTGGCCATGATGGTCTTCCACCACTGCTGGGGCATGGTGGTAACCCCACTGATCCCTGTGAGCCTCATCCTATGCTCTCTGTTTGAGCTCTCTCTGAGTAATCCAGCTAGTGTGACCCCTCTGGCACTGCACCATAGTAGAGACCCATATAATATACAGCCTCTCATCCCCTCTGACCAACCTATCTCTGTGCTTCCATGGCATCTACCATCATCTATCCCACACCTGTAGCCTTGCCTGCCAAATGAGCTATATCTCAATCTTCTCTGTAATCCTCTGCATGTCTCAGTGCTATGTCTCGCTCTGAGGTTAGAGCTTCTATCTATGCTGACATCGCTGCCAGCTCCTCTGAAGGATCCCCATGCTCCTCAATAATGGCAAACTCACCACTATCCACCCGAGCCTGTAATAAATCTAATGCTCTTTGAGCACTATCTCCCTGAGCAGTCTTCGCTGCTAACTCCCCTTGTACCCTAGCCAGATCTATCTATAAGCTGCTCATTGTGGCCTGAGCAATCCCTAGTACCCCTACAGCCTCTGGATCTCTGATTGCACGCTCACCTCAAACACATGAGATGTTGCTAGCAAGCCCTGTACCCTACCCAGTTCAGTCCGAAGACTGTCCTACTCTGCTATAATAGTATCATGAGTATCCTAGGCTACATAGACTACTGGTGGTACCAATCCCAATGGCCCCTATCCCTGTGGTCCCTGTGGTTGATCAGGTGGCCCTTGTGGCTCCTGATCCTATTCTGGATCCTAGCCCTGAGCACCTAGCACTATGGGAGGCTGCCTCCCTATTGGTAACTCCATCCATCCTCTCCGCCTCTGTGATTCTACCCTGGGCTGGAATCTCCTCCCGTCGGCCCCTCCTCCATCCTCATCATCACCATCGTCATCCTGTCCCTCTCCATCTCCTCTCACCCCTGGCTGCTCATCCTCTTGCACGATCCCTGGTACTATCAATTTGATAGGTCTATGAGTAGCCCACCATTGAGCATATGCTGGGACTACACCTACATCCTATAATGAATCCCGTGCTCTAATCCATGGGACCTCTATCATCCCCATAAATGATGCTCATGCTATGTGCATATTTACCCCCATCCCCTAGATACTCCCCACCTCTTAGGTCACCAATGGATGTGGAACCCATTTGGAGCTGCCTTCTATACCTACCCCATCTGTCTTCGTACCCTAGTCGACATGTATCTGTAGATCATATATAATGTCCTCCCAATCAACCAGTAGTCGGTCTAAAAAAATCTCATATAATACGAGTCATAGAACTCATCCTCAAAATATCTGTCATGCTGTGGGATCTCATGACCTCAGGCCTTGCACCCCACATAGGGTGCCCACTATATCTCCCCCATCTCATCCACCCTCCATCACTAGTAACCCACTGAATATGTGGCCTCATAGCTAATGGGTGGCCTGTACCTGCATACGAATGGCTCATAAGCTGCTCTAGTCTCTCAAGTCCTGATCAGTCGAATGACCGCAATATGCTCCCACACCCATACCAGAAGACATGTGCATTTGGGACCTAGTGCCCTACCCTTATGGTAGGTGCACTGTGTAGATCATAATATAACTGACTGAGGATGGTATATCCCTAGCAGTAATAGTCTCCATCCTCCACCATGTTGCTAAGAACCCACGCCCAACCCATAGGAAATCCCTTGCCTACATGATCAGGCATCAGTTGTCCCCCTATCAATCTAGCTAAGTATAGGGCCACCCATCGCAACTGTGGCTCCATTGTCATCACCCCTGTCCACGACATCCACTTTCCTGTAGTCGATAGATATGCAAATCTCTGACCAAATTCCATCTCCATGTATGGCTCCAACCCCTTGAAGCAGTACTCGGATATCAACCTCCAAATCGGCACTTTGTAAATCCTCCACACATCATAGAGGGTGATAGTAGCTTCCCCCATTGGGAAGTGAAAGCTTGAAGTGGTACTATGCCACCTCTCAATCAGAGAAAACATAAGTGCATTATATGCTCGTAGATGTGACCAATGTCATACATGCTCCAGCCTGCATAGTGTGACTATCCCCCACTCTGCTACTGTCAACTTTTTCTCCAGCTCCATTATTGCTGGGTAGCACTCCCTTGCCCAAATGGTAATGGTATCCTCCTGCATCTAGAAAGCTCATGTTAGAAATTAGATAACATTCTAGGGCATCGAAACAAGTTCCAGGCCCATCTGGGGCATTGAAAAATACTCCTAGACCCTTGTCTTTCCTCTTCTTCCTCTTTATTCTTCCATTTTCAGGTCAATTTGTGCAGATAGTGGTTGACCCTCGTAGACCACGAACTTTCATAGTCGCCAGTCTGTGGAGCTGGCAGATCTTCACAAACACTAGTCTGCAAAGATGACGCTTTCTGCTGCCACCTCTTTGCCACGCAGACAATGGAGTTTTAACTTCACCGTCTCCACTGCACATTATTCTCTCACCCTGCCCTCACAGACAGAGATCAAGCAATCTCCGTCTGCGTAGATGCTGATCCCTGATCGGTCATCTGCGAGAATGGCGATCTGTCAATCACCGTCTGTGCAGATGGTGGTCAGGCGACCATTGTCTACGCTGCGCACCAGCTTTTGGATGCATTAATGACACCCTAGACACCTAAAAATGCATTAAATGCATAATTGACTAAGAGGTGGTCGACTAATCTCTGGTGGTCCCGCATCTTCTAGTCTCTAGTGAACCCGAATGCGCTCTCCAAGCTGCGCTTGCTCTCACTCTGCTGCCATCGCTCTCTTCTTCTTCTCTCTTTTTTATCTTTAACAGTGAAAATGACTTGTCTATGGGCCCTGGTGGACTATTTATATCCCCTTGCGACCTATTTCTTTCATTCTTCTCCCCGTTCCCTATTCTGGTCCCCATTTTCCCTCCATTTTCCTTGGACACACCATGCAATTGGTCTTCTTTCCCCATTTTCCCACCTTTTTTGAGAAAATTTTATTAAAAATTGTATTTTTCCTATTATTATTGCGAGGGGGCACACTCCTCACACTCCTCCGCTCTCGCTACCGTAGGTTCTCCTGACCTCTCTGGGGCATCTTATTTTCTTTTCTTCGATGCGATGCCACTTTCAATGCCGCATCAAAGAGGGGCAAAATGTAGACATCTAAAATCACCCTTATATTAATTTGATTAATATTCCCTTAGCATTATAATTAATTATAATTAATTAATTATATTTGTTATATTCTTCTATTTATTTAATTAAATATAATTCACTTTACATAGGATTTGAATTTAATTTAAATACTATCCCCCTTTGATGTATTAAATTTTATTTAACACATTCCACATGACTTAAATTCTACTAAACCAAATTAATCTAAATTTCTAATTTGGATTAAACTAATTTGAACCTAGATCCTACCCTACCTCACATCACTATCACCAAATAAACCTATTCACTAATTAACTAAGGTTAATTAGGCTAATTTCGTGATTCCTACACCAATTAGTCTTAATTATTTTCTCACACGTGTGAGAAAATTTTCAAAAATTCACTTTTCCAAATAATCCTTATTTGGTGCCAGCAAGGTTTCTTACACCCATCATGTCACCTTCTTACACTTTCTAAAAGCGTTTTATTGGAGTAAAACTCTTACATCTCTTACAAGATCCTTCACATGTGTACTTTAAGTACACTTTGACCCATCACATCTAAAGTTGCTCACACATGTGTGAGCAAAGTGGGCCTCTTTCATGGCTTATGTGTCCCTCATGTTGCACCTATGTGGATGCCACATGAGCTTCACCTCATCCAAGCCCTCTCTCTTCTCCAAAAAATCTATAAATAGAGGCCATTGTCAAGAGAAAATCATCTCTTTTTTATGCATTGTTATCATGTTAAAATAGCTTTAGAATTCTTAGTTCACTTTTTATGTTCATGCTCTCATTTCAAATTTAGATATTACATGTTAGGATTAATGGAATGAACTTAACTTCCTTTCATTAGATCTTGCATATCATTCTTAGTGTAGTTTTGCATCATTTTCATATATTTGATGAAGGCTTGAGACAAGTTCCTCATACTTGTTCTTGAGCTCTTCATTACCTCCATTAGCTTTCATTTTAAGTTCTTCATCCATCAATTAGTGGGATTAAGTATATTGTGTTGGGAGAGCACACCCACAAACCTTCTCTAAGAGAAAATCAACAAGGCATTGGGTGCCCTTGTTTAGCTCATCAGAGGTTATAATGGAAATCTTGTTTTTAGAGTATGTTCTTAGATATGTTAATGTAGATTATTGATGTATTTCTCTAATGTTTACAAGTCTGAGCGTGCTCCCAATAGGTAGGTTTTCAACATATACAATTACTTGTTGCTATATTTTTTGATGACATTATTTTTGGAGGTAATGACAAGCTTAGTGTAGAATTTTCCAAAGAGATGTAGGGCGAATTTGAAATGAGCATGATTGGACCTATAAAATAGTTTTTGGGATTAAATGTAAAGTAGATAGGCAGAGGTATATTCATAAATTAGTCTAAATATATGAAGGAGATATTGAAGAAATTCAAGATGGAAGATTGCAAGCCAGTAAGCACTCCTATGATAAAAGGAAGCAAGCTCTCTAAAAATGATGACTCCATAGCAGTTGACAAAACACTTTACGAGTCCATGATTTGAAAACTCATATATCTCACTCAATCTAGACCAGATATTTCTAATGCAGTTGGCATTTTTTGGGAGATTTGTAGCTGAACCAAAATAGAATCACTTAATGACAATAAAAAGAATATTCAGATATTTAAAGGGAACTATAGACTATGGTTTATGGTATCCTAATTTAGAAAATCTAGAACTTCATGTGTACACAGATGCAGATTGGGTAGGTTGTGTTGATGATAGAAAGAGTACCTCAGGAGGAGCAATATTTCTTGGAGACAAGTTGGTTACTTGGACAAGCAAGAAGCTGATTTGTATTTCTTAGTCAACAATAGAAGCTAAGTATGTAGCACTAGCATTGAATTGTTCAATAATGGTTTGGATCAAGCAGATGATTAAAGACTTTGGAATTCAGATTAATTATCCTATTGTCATTCATTGTGATAACACTAGCACTATTAATATGTCAAAGAACCTTGTGATGCACGCAAAGACAAAACACATAGAAATAAAATATCATTTTCTAAGAGAAAAAGTTGTAGAGAGAGAAGTGAAGTTGGATTATGTGAGCACCAAAGACCAATTGGTAGACATATTAAAGAAACCTTTATCAAAAGATAATTTTGAGTATCTCAGGAAGAAGCTGGGAGTAATTCCCTTTCCTGAGTCTGATTAGGATTTATACCAAGTGCATCAGTCCTTGGTGACTAATGAGTGGTTGACTACTCTACTTCTGGAGTAGTACCTATCCTTATTTATATTTGGCACCCTTTGCCATTGATGTCAAAGGGGGAGTATATAGTAAGGGAGAGCATATACTCTGGGGGAGTATAAAGTCATAAAAACACAGTAAAAAGAGGTACAACAATTAAGAGGAACTTTTCATGAGGATATTGAGAAGATTGTAAAAAGAAAGAAGACACTTTTCGATTGATGGTGTTTTTCATACAATATGTTGCCATCAATGTCAAAGGGGGAGATTGTTGGAGATTTGCCTTTGTGAAAATAGTTGACTGTATGTTTGTCATTGATGAAAACATATAGTATACAACAGTGTACTGTATTCAATTTTTAGTATGGATATGTTGGAGCCTTGCATGGTTGTTTTTATGTTGAAGACATAGTTATTATACCATGTTCATACACACAGATTCAGAAGTTCAGTTATAGTTGAGTTATATTGATCTATTTACTAGCCACAGTTCCAGAGGATTGTTTTTGAGAGCCGAAAGTAATTTTATTGATTCTTTAGTTGCACCTATATTTGGGATATGTGTGTTCAGATTCATGTTTAGTTATGAGTCAAAGATGATTAACCAAAGACGCTAAACGTGTTTCATCTGAAAAGTGATGTTTGAGTGATTTTGGTGAAGCTGACTATGTGAAGTAATGCATCTATTCATTTTGAGTTGCATGGTTCTAATTATGTTGTGTGCTTAGTTTAGCCGACAAGAAAAGTGTTGAAGGGATTCCTACAGCCAATGTGATCATATCTTTTGAAGAAGATACATATAGTAGTTCATTTGTGATCACCAAGTGTGAATGCTAAGAAAAGAGACAGAAAAAGAATAGAGTAGAATGCTGGTTGTTTTGGGATAGTAAAGATATTTCATTCATCAATTAAAGATCTATGTGAAGAAGCAGAGAGTGCATACAATTCACTGGAACTGATCAAGACAACATGTCTACTCAAACATTTCATTATCATATATAGTGTATATCTATTTTGCAGAAGGTTGCAGCCCTCATCAATTTAGCATTGTGCTCTTGTACAGTGTGTCCACACCCCTAACAGGGTTATTTGTAAAAGACTCCTAACAGGGTTTGAGCCTTAACCAGGTCACTATACTTATTGCATTGTAAAGATAAACTCCTAACAGAGTTGTAAGATCTGCTAACAAGAACCATTATACTCTAGTGTAGTTCTATGTAGGTGCTAATTCTCATCGGGTTTTTTACCTATTTTGGTTTCCCCATAACCAAAATTGTGGTATTCTATTTTGTGTTATCTTGTTGTATTTATGCTTATTGTTATTCTATACTTAATTGAAGAAAAGAATTAAAACTAGCAGATAACTGATTCACCCCCCCTCTCAGTTATCTATTGGGACTATTCCTAACACTATCTAGTAAGGCAACACGACTAAATTACATTTTTCACATGGCAGGCCTTGTTCAGGGTTTAAAAGGAAAGTAAAGATGTTTTAAGTCAAGATTGATCTAAGGGTTGTTGTGTTGCCTAAATTTCAAGATGCGGTCAATCTATCTGCCAAGGCAACGTGACTAGCTGACACGTGTCTTACCCAGGAGTTTGAAGCTGCATTTAGTAAGAAAAGATGACCTTAAGTAACATTCAGGCAAGTTAAGTTAGATCTAATGGTCAGCGCATTTCCTTAAACCAAAGATGCATAAGATCTATCTATTAAGGCAACGCATTTTCCTTCCACATAGATAAGTATTGGGACCCAGTTAGAGATAAAGAAAGGTAAATGCACCGCAAGTTGATTTTGTTCCAACGAACATTGTTAAGCTGAAAGGAAAAGGTGATCAAGATCTACTCTTCAAGGAAATGTTCTTGCCTACCACGTGTCCAAATTGATGATGATTTTCATGAACGATTTCTAGCCACAAGATGTAATGAGAAGTGTTGAGATCGATGGTCAGGATTTAAACTGGTAAAGTAAGGGTTTCTGAGCCATTGGACTACAAAGTTTCAAATGAAACAGAAATAATGGCAAAGTGTGTGGCCGTAAAAAAAATAACAAATGCTAAATCCTAGTGGAGATTGTGTATAAGATTGCTGTCAAATCTTAGAAAGCCATAATTGATAGAGTGATTTGAGGTGGAGCTGAATTGTAAAAAATTTTCTATCTATGTCTAGAATTTGTAGAACCAGTAAGTTATTCTGAGAATATATTCCTGTGAATTTGTGAATTAAATTGGCATTAGTGTTTGTTGTTGTGAAAATATTGTCTGCATATGATAATTGTAGCTATTTTTCTAGAAACCCTAAAATTAAGAATGCCTCCCAGAAGAGAGATTTCAGGGAAAATGAATTATCTAGAGAGGAATGTAAATGAGGATATTTTATATCAGTTAAATGAATCAACAAATGATGCTTCAAATATTAAGGAATTGGTGCCAAAATCTCCTCATCTGAAAGTAGGAGAGGGTTTGTATGATAGGGGTAGATGGGCACGAGATGCCAAGACTAGTGTAGCTGGTTTGGATTTATTTAAGCTATCTTTTAGTCAGAGAAATGCATTTGCTCTAGACAGCAATATATGACAATTCAATGTGGGAAAGTTAATAGTCCCTAGTGTGTTCATGGATACAGATTTATTGGTTCAAATTTCCAAAAAGTATGATAGTACTTCTAGGGTTTTGTGGGATGTAAATGACAGAGCATTAGTCAACATATCAGCTAAGGAGATAAGGGAGTTTTTCAAGTTAAATGATCCCTCAATACAAATGGAAAATATTGATTTCAATCAATTCAAAGAAATTTATAAAGCTCAGAGAAACTACCTCAAAGAAAATCCTTTGAAGGGATTTTTTAATAAGATAGGAGGCTTAATTGTTGTAGGCCCCAATACACCTGAACCTTTAAAATTAGACTGTTTCAATCCAAGAGCCAAAATAATGCACACTTCCCTATGTTTTATTTTGGGAGAAGATGAAGAAGTAGTAATGCCTATCCCTTATATGTTCATGATGGTCCAAATTCTGGACCCACATCTGGCTATCATTTTTTATTTTTCCACACATCTTGTTGAACTGAGTCACCAGGGTTTGATAGGAATAAAAAAGGAAAAGGTATCCAGGCCATTTGGATGGTATTCCATGCTCATGCATATGATCTTGTTTAATAATGTTAGTAATAACTGAGAGGGCGGGGTGAATCAGTGGCCTCAAATTTTTATCCTTAATCTAACCACTAATCAAACAAACCTCAGATTATTAAGTCCCTAAAAGATGCATGCCATGAAATAATTATAATGATTAACTATCTATTAGTTTTCCTTTTCTGTCCTTATTCTCCTTGATTACCGATAAGCAGTATAACTATTTACCAAAATACAGTAAATATGCAGAGTATAACGATAAATCCAGAAATGCATATGTGAAATGTAAAATAGTAAAGTAATAAACCATACACACATAACACATGGATTTTAACATGGAAACCCTGTTAAGGGAAAAAACCACTGGGACCGGTACCCCAAATTTTCACTCTTCTGAAGTGAGCCCTGTTAGGAGCCAACCCTAATAAAGGTTACAAACACACTGTTAGGTGTGACCTTGTTAGAGGATTCTACACATATAGGTTGTCACTTAGTATCGGGAATCTAATGCTACCATCCTTGAATCAACCTCTCTCTTAGACCGTCAATAGGCATCGGGCATATCCAATTCTACTTTCATGAATTAACCTTTTTGGCACTCCTTGGGATGTACCTCAATATACAGAAGACTATTAAGTCCTGCTCTGTTAAGAGACTTGATGCTTCAATGGTTAAAATGAAACAAAATGACCTATTTCTAATGCAACTTGAATTGCATATTTTCATATCTATTTAAGTACATTACCTCTTTGATCAATTTATCAATTCAATTCTTTTGTGATCCATACTTTCTTCTCTGTGATGTTGTGCTCACTTTTCGTCGGTTTCTGTATAATTCCTTAGCTCTCCTTCAACTTGATTGATTAGTACTGCATGAAGTTGATATTCATCAGTTTCTTCTTAGCATCCTCTTTCTATTCACTCCCCTTAATCCCTTTTCATGTGATATGGAAATGAATTAAACTTGTCTCTTATATAGACATGATATTCACTATTTCTTGATTCTTGATTCTTGGCATGAAAAACAATCCAACCAATCTGATTTAAAGCATAACTCCTGATTTATCTTGTAGTTATCTTTATGCTAATTGTACAAATATTCTTTAAATAAATCACTTAACTCTAGTCAAAGAAAAAAAGAAAACAACCAGTTAAGTCTATCTTTAGATCTTGCTAGCTAAATATTTTTTCATTTTCTGAACTATTTGTTCATCGGTCAACTCTTCAGTTAGTCATCAGTTACAACTGCCAATTCCGTCAGTGCGACTCTAGTTAGCTTCAGGATCTCCGTCCATCGGGAAACTCTACTTTTCATCTCATCGGGAATCCTATGGTTTTGCTTCGTTGGGAAACACTATCTTCTGCTCGTCGGGGATCACTGTGACTTTTCTTCTTTTCTTTTACCGATGGTGTGCACTCCATTGGTGTTATCTATCACTTAGTGAATACTTGACTTTTATGCATTGCTGAAAGCATAACCTTTGTTCCATTGATTCTCTGAAGTCTTTGGCATTTTATACATGACCGTATAGATGATATCAAGTTGACATAAATGACAATACAAACCATTAACTGATTTAATGCTTTGCATTATCTTCAACTTAACATTATCAAACATTTAATCAGTTACATGTCATCAAATAATGTTGACTACTTTGAAGAGGAGATGGATTTAATGAGAATCAAGGATGATGAAGAAATACTGGTTCAATTATGGAATGAAAACATGTAATGGGACAAAAAGGAGGCTAGTTACATCACCTTTGATAGGTATTTTTCTTCTAGGCTCATAGCCTTATTGTTCACAGAAAATCCTAGAATCCCTAAAGGTTTATTAACTCTGTTGAGACCAATGGAATTTGCTCAAACTATTCAAATAGTACACAATTGGGGTGATATTATTTTATACATTGTGTCCAATGTATTCATATTTTATGGTTTTAGAGGAGTCCCAAATATACTCCCTTATCAGGTTCCACTCAAAATAGGCATTGCAGAAGTACTTAGGCAAATTGGTGGCCTACAAGATGATGCATTGATAGGAAAAGGGAGAGGCACCATTTTCCCTACTATCACAATTGTTCATCAATTTTTTATTACCAAAAGGGGATGGACACATCTACACAAATACTTAGAGACCTATCATATGAAAACATTAGTGATGAGACGTGCTGATACTGAAGGTTTCCTTAGTGATATGTTCAGAAAGAGAACAAAATGTCTGATATTAGACTATTAGTTTAACTTTCCAGAGGACATTATTAGAAATGATTTCAATTTACAAAATAGGAGATTACGAAATAAAAGTGGCTTATTTACAAAAAGACTATGGACTTTGTCCAGCATTTTGATAAAGGATATGACCCTTTGAAGGATTTCAATCCTTGGGCCAAAAATATTGATACATTAATGACAATGTTTGTGGATATCATGCAGGCCTTGAACCAAAATAAATAAAAGGTCATACAAGTAGAACCAAAAAAGGCTAAGGATATTTTGAATAGGGTTATCTCTGCTAAGGGTTTTCCACCATCCAGATATGTTTTGAGCAAAGAAAGGGATACAACATGGTGTTGCCAAGGACAAAGGTAGTTTCTATTTCAAGAGGAAAGAGACATTTGGAATCAGATACACATCATTGCCATCTCCCAAAAGGCAAATGGTAGAAGAAGATGAACAAAAACAAGAAGACGTTTACTCCCCCTCCCAATCCCTATTACATTTGGATGAGAAACATTTTCCAGAATAGTTATTGCATATGGGAAATGCAGGCCAAATCTTGGTAACACCTCAAGAAATGCAAGAAGGGATGCCAGAGGCTCCTAAAAATGCTGAGTTAGATTTGACAGTTGTAGAATTTGCAGGAAAAGAGCTAGATATGATTACCAAGAAAGCTAGTGATGAATTCATGTCTAATAAGGATTTTATCAAGGCTAGTGCATTTGTGTAGTTCTTATGGAGAATTTATATTAATCAATTCAAATAAACATGTCAGTAGAGGCAAAAAGTTCAGCCTGATAAGGATAAAGATGAGTTTGAAACAAAGGTAAAGCATGAGATGATAGATAAATTTAATAAGATCACTCCTGAAGAAGGCTGAGAGTTGGTTAAGAAGGAAGGAGTCCTTATTCTTCCAGAATGGGATATTGCTGATGCTATAGTTTTTTATGCTATCAAGAAGGAGACTAAAACAATGAATACCAGTGGAGTGTCTATAGGTGTTAAGTTCAGTGAAGACCATGAAACATTGGTAATGTGGTCATTAAAGAAGAAGGAAAATAAAAAAAAAAGATGGGCATGATCAAGCTGAACATTTAGGCAGCTTAGTAGCAAGGAGAGTTGCAGACACTTCAGGGGTAGATGCAGCTGCCCTAAAAGTACAATCTGTAAAATTCAGCCTGAAAGTGGAAGAAAAGAAAGAAGAAGAGAGTCAAAACTTACAAACACAACTTGAATAAGTTTTGAAGGAATACAATGATGAGAGGATACAATCCATAGAGAAGGACAAGAAAATTGCTATATTAGAAGGTAAATAGTCAGATGAATTTTCTCCTCAAAATATGATTGCACAACATCCACACCAGCCTTCCTCATTTAGTCCAATTATAACTTTTGCTCCTTCCCCCATGCCACTAATTCTTACTACAGAGACAAACTTGGAGTTAGAAAAAGAGAGATTAATTGCTGAAAGAACCAAATTGGAAGAGAGCACAAAAAAGTGGGATGATGATTGCAAAAATTTTAGGGAAGTATAGACATGGACACAACAAAAATATGCAGATAAGATACATGCCACACTTATGCATTTTGCTGATGATTTGAATCCTCCATCCATTTACTTGCAGGGTAAGGAAATTATGAGCATATTGAATGATTACATTGCTCACAAGGATAAGTGGGACCTAATTATAAACACATGGAGAGGAAAAAGGGAAGATTTGAAGTACATTTACTCCATGTCCAAGGAGGATAATAATGTGGACATTGTGCTAGCTACCACCTACAAGTGTTTTAAACTTTTAGTTGATTTGGATATCAGGTGCAATATCATCATAAAAAAGGTGGAAACATTGAGAAAGGAGTATTCAAAAGACCCTTATGAGATGTTCTCAAATCTATTCAAGAAGAGTGGAGAGATAAAAAGAGAATCCTTGTGGATGAACCAAATGAATGATGAATTGGTAACAAGGATAAACAACATCATCACTTTGGAAAGTACACTTTTTTTTGTCCAATCTGTTGAAATTATTAACAAAGCCAAGTCATGTTTTGATTTTTGGAAAGAGGAAGTTGAGAAGGAAAATTTTAGTTGGGAGGAGCTTAACAAAAAAAAGGATGAGGTCATTAGTTTCCCTTGTCTGAGTGATGAGGTGTTCACCTCTTGGAAAGACAAATACAATGCAGCCAACCAAGGAGAAGCTGATGTGGTGTAAAAAGAAACAAGTGGCAGTGCTTCCCAACATTTTGAACAAGATAGGTAAAAGCAAAAGATCATACATAAGAAGACCAAAGAAACAATTCTAGGTGGAAAATTCTATACAACTCTAAGGCAGTTGTAGTAACCAGGTGGTCAGAAGACACAATGCTTAGGAAAATCTTGTAACAAAGTGGTTATCACTTCACTTGTTATTTTGTGTTTTGTGTGAGTCATGCATTTTGCCCTCATTCCAATTGATTTGTAGCTTGTTGAAATCCTATTATATAAAAGGATTCCAAAGATCATTGGACGGGGATATAAAATTGAGATTTTAAAACATTTTGTAAATTTTTGAGTGAGGAAAATATAACAGAAATTTTACTACATTAGTTTTAAGACCAAAAAAAAAGTTTAAGGTCCATAGCATTTTATTCAGGTGGTTGTTCTTGATTACATATTGTAAACATAATTTTATTTCCTCATACTTAATACAAAGATCTTGGTTCCAATCTCTCCTATGGTGTTCATTTGATGAGTGATGAATTTTCCAATTCATTAGCATAGATATTATATCTGTGTATGTAGTTGTTTTAGAGTTTTGATCAAGGATCAAATTAAATGATGCTATAATTAATACATAGATTCATTTGGGTATGAAATAGGATTTCATAAGTAGTATGGGTTTGGGATAATTGTATTCATGGCTTGTAAGCTTTGATAATTACAAACTTCTGTATATTGTGTTTGTTTCAAGAGTATAGCCCAATGGGTAAGGCACTGATCTGAGACTGGTAGTTCTTATATTATGACATGTCTAGTTATAAGTTGGCTATGTTTCTACACATATAGACATAAAATATAATAAGTCTTGTATCTTTATAAGTTGTTGTGTTTTATTCATCTCATGCTCCATTTCATGGTCGATGTTCAATGGATAATTAGCCATTTATCTAGTATCTCTCAGATATGTTGAGCCTATGTGAGATTTCTGCTTGATTGAAATCTTAAGGAATATTTGAAAGTGTTACAGGGTGTCCCCCCTTGGCTTAGGTGAACCTAAAGTGTAGAATTTTGGTAGGCATGCTTGTTAGTTGGTCCTTTTCTGTATATTGATAATTAGTTAGAGTTGGATTCTATTTAAGATCTTGTCATAAGGTGAAAAGGTTGTTGTCTAATCATTACAACATAAAAAGGAACCAACAAAATGATGACTCTTCTAGGGAATGGATTTACATTTCATTAAATGAGTAATGTTTTTCAAGTTGAGCTAGACTCCTGGCCTACTTTCTAGTTGACCATTTAAGTACAAAGTTATCTTTTCATGTCCCAAAGATTTATATTAATATTGAAAATTTGTTGGGATATTTCTTAGACTCTTATTGTTATCTATTATCCTGTGAAGTCCCTTCATAAAAAATCTACATTTCTAAGAGTTAGTGTGTATTTTCCCAGCTAAGTGTTGGGTGGTGACTCAAATAAATCTCTGCATCAGTGCTCAGTTATAAATATTTATATATATATATATATACTCCATTATCTAACCATGAGTTATAAGAATAATAGATCCAGGATGAAGACTCATCCTGAGGATAGTTTGGAAGGTGAAATACCATCCACCTCTAGAGCTGGGTAGTTAGTGAATAGAAATGCTGATAGGTCTACTCCGCAAGATTGGAGGCAAAGAAGGAACACAAGGGTAGAGACTCTCATCCCACCCAATCATAAAAGAGATGCAGTAGAAGTTGAACAAGGTACACATCTGGGATTGGGGGTGTATGGTGAGTATTACTCTCAAAGTGAGAGAGGTGATGATGGACCAAGGTGTGCCAAGAGGATAGTCCATGGAAAAACTCAAGGACATGAAACAAGGTCCAAGAGTAAAAGAAGAGGTGAAGAGAATATGAATTCTCCTAGTGATCCGAGCTCTCCCTCATCTGATAGGCCTCATGCTCATCATCACAGAAGAGAAAGAATAATTGTTGAAGGAACCTCTAAAACTTAATCTACTCTCCTAGACTCAGAGGAAATTTTTGAAGAAGTGGGTGAGTTTGAAAGGATAATCCAAGAGAAAATTGCCATAAGACAAAGAAGAGAAAAGGAAAAGGAGGATAGGATCATGTAAGCCCAGATCAATCTGAACAATTAAAAAGGCAATTGCTAGATTTAGAGGTGATCAATTCTATTCCTACGCCTACAAAGATTGAATATGAATGAGTTTTCCAACAGTTGTATAACACACAAAAGTCAAAGGACAAGGGTAAGAAAAAGGAAATGAGAGTTGAAATAAATGAGCCTGAAAGTAAAGGGCCTCCAGTGGATCCAATATTCAGATTGGACACTGATTTGGAAAGAGCCAAGAGAGAGAAGAATATCATTGCTAAAGAATTAGAGAAATAAGAGTTGGAAGCTTTGGCTATTGAAATGAAAAAGAAAATTGACTTTCTCAGGCAATCCTCTGGCCCTTCTCATGTTATTAATACTTCTTCAGGAACTTTTGCAAATGCTGGACTAACTACAAGTTCAGATACCACTATGCCACTACTTGCTGGTCCTGGAAATGCTACCGCATCAAATGTTGCAGCATGAAATGTTCAAGGTACCAATGCAACTCAAAAAACACCTGTCTATATAGAAATATATAGACAATTTATTTTCCTTGGTATTCTAGGTTATCCAAATGAAATTCCTAAAAGGATTAGGGATAAGCTCCCAAAATTTGCAGGTAACAATGTTATAACATGTGAGGAGCATTTGAAGAATTTCATTGATAGATAGATGACTATGAAATTGCACATGATGATGTCATGATGAAATGATTTGTTCAATCACTAACTGAGGATGCTAGGGATTGGTTTATAGGATTGCCCCATGATTGTCTTGGGTCCATGGATGAAGCGAAAGAATCTTTTAGGGAACAATATGGTGACAAGACCAATGAGGGTTTCATGTTGAATGAGTTCAACAATATTAAAAAGAACTCAAATGAAGAGGTGGTTGAGTTCAACAATAGATTCCAGAGAGACTTGTACAAACTGCTTCAAGTGATAAGACTGGATGATAAGGTATGTCTCGGCACTTATCTTAATGATTTTGATGCAAATATGGGTTATATTTTAAGAGACAAGAACCCTAAGAATATTAGAGAAGCATATAAGATAGCAGTAAATATTGAAACAAACAAAAGAGTGTTAGGGAAAGTGGGTAGAAGGGAGAATTGTAAACCAACCAGGTTTAGTAAAGAAGAGTCAGATAAACCTCCAGATGTCAAACCAAAAGAAGATGCCAAACTGAAATAGATTTTAAATGCTTTAAAGGAATTAAATCCTAGAGAAAATAGGAACAATAGGGTTCCAAGAAATGATAATCCATCCTATGGTAAATTCAATAGACAACCTAGGATGCAAAATCACCCTTATACTACCCAATGGAAAGATGAGAAACCTATTCTCCCATAGAAGAAAGATGAGTCTGATGAGAAGACCCCTAACCCCTTGCATAGGACCATTGTGAATATATGCAATGATGATTCCTGGTGTATGGTTTTCTAGTCCCCTCACAATCCTAATTATTGTGTTATTGCTGCAAGAATTTCTGCAAGTGAAGACCAGGAAGACAATGGAGAGGAATCATATGATGATAGTGGTTGAGCTATGGCCTCTTCAAATTTTTGTGATGAAATGGTTTCTGATAATGAAACTAAAAGATAGTATGCATCTGGCTCATCAAATAGAGGAGAAACATATTATCATCAAGATGAGTCTAACATAAAATAATGGGAAATTAATGATATGAGATGCAATGCCGAGAAAGGTGATGAAGCCCCTGTATTGAGAAGACCTTCTGATGAGAAGATTGCTGAAATTACAACAAATATGATAACTCAAGCAAGGGGTAATTATAATTTAAGAAGTAGAACAATTGGAAATTCAGATGGAAAAACTGCAAGCATTTTTGTTAAACAAACTAAAAATGATACCAAACAGTCCCAAGAAAAAGAAAAAACAGGTTGAGGTTTCCAATAAAGTTTTTGTTAAAAGGGCAAATAAGCCTGCTGGTCCAAACATTTTGTATAAAGAGAAGGTTAAAACATCAGAGAATTTGGTGCCTCCCCTTCAAAGAGAAAATAAATAAAAAAATAAGAATGAGCCCAAGTTATCCTCTCAGGTTGAAGAAGAGGATTGTGTAAATGAAAATAAAGATCTATCTGATTTAAAGTATACCCCTGTTGATATGGGGCAACTCCTGTCTCAAATTATGGTTAAGGTTTCTTTATTAGAAATGATGAGGATAGGTGAGCGTAAGGAGAAGGCATTAACATGGGTAAAAAGTGTTTCTTCTACAAGGATTAAGGGACCAGAAGAAAATAACAAGATAATAGAATCATAAGATATAACAACAGGTAAAATAAAGGATGTTGATGAACTTGTTTCAAAAATTCCTCAAATTTTCCTGGATGCAAATGTTGTTAGTACTCTCTCAGGGAATGTAGATCCTTTTTTCTTAACTCTACTTATAAATGGAAAGATGTTGAAGATTTGTATGACTGATTCTAGGGAATCTAATACTATCATTCATACTGAGGTTATGAAGTCAATGGGATTAAAGGTAGATACACCAGATGGGAGATGTTAGGCCATGGTTTCAAGACAAGTGTCTATTATTGGAACTATGAAAGCCCTGCCTTACAAGCTAGCTATTTACCCTAATAAAGTACTAACAATGAGTGTATTATTAGTAGACATCCCCCCTCAATATGGGATGCTGTTATCAAGAAAATGGAGTGCTTCAATGGGGGGAAGTATTCAACGTGACTAATCATTTTCTATGTTTAACATTGATGGTGAGAAAATTAAGGTGTCTAGAGAGACCAGAACTCCTCACATGAATGAGGAGAAATAAAGTGAAAAGATGAATTATTTTTTAGACACTGAGATGGGACCGTTTCAAGTACAAGAAAAGTAGGTTGAAGGAAATTTCCAACCTACACTGTTAGCTGAAGATGAAAATAATTTATCTGAACAAAATAAGTTATGGGTAATGTATTTTGATTGTGCTAGTTCTAAGGAGGGATCTGGTGATGGAGTGTTGTTAATATCTCCTACTGGTAAGACTTTCATATTCTCATTTATACTGACATTTACATCTACAAACAATGTGGCATAATATGAAGCTTTGTTAATAGGTATGAGATTGGCTTCTAGACATGGAATCAAATGTCTCAGAGTCATTGGAGACTCTGAATTAGTAGTGTCTTAGATTAAATCTAAATATGCTTCAAAGAATCATAGGTTGAAATAATATGTAAATGCTATCTAGGATGAACTTGAAAATTTTGATGCATTTGGTATTGACTGGATGGACAGAAGCTAGAACAGAATGGAAGACTTGCTTGCAAACATAGCTTTGAGGTCGAAAGATATTGCATTTGCTAGGATCTCTAAAATAGAGGTTCAATCCAGGCCTTCAATACCTGATAATGTGGAGAAATGGAAAGTCTTTGATGATGATGTGGACATCATGAGATTCTTGCATTATGAAGTAGAATTTGGAGACACAAAAATTGATTTTCATGGATATGTAGAGACCTTGGATGGAAAAGATACTATCTTAGGCAGGGAAGTGTTAAATATGAAGTCAAACAAAGTACCAAAGGGGCTAGTTGTACTGGAAAGAGATTTTGATAATAAGGATAAGCCATATTCTATTAAAAATGTGAATAAACCTGAGCATTTGGAAGAGGTAAATGTAGGAACAAGTGAGGTTCCTAAAAACTTATTTATTGGAAGGAAAATGTCACCAAAAGTAAGAGAGGACCTGCTTAATTTATTGAGGAAATACAAGAAGGTTTTTGCATGGACATATGATGATCTTAAGACATATAATGAGGCTCTGTTTCAACATGAGATCCCTCTAAAAGAAGATGCCAAGCCTTTCAGAGAAAAGAAAAGACCCATAAATCCCACACTGAGGCCCAAAATAGAACAAGAGTTAATGAAGTTGAAGGAGGCAGGGATTATCAAACCTATCAGACATTATTCTTGGGTCTCCAACTTAGTTCCTATTAGGAATAAGAATGGAGATATAAGGCTGTGTGTGGATTTTAGGAATCTAAATGTATCATTCCTCAAAGATAATTATGCTCTCCCAAATATGGAAAACATGTTGCAGAGGGTTACTGGTTGTGAGTTGATGTCCTTGATGGATGGATTATCTGGGTATAAATAGACAATGGTTAAGGAGTTAGAATAGTTCAAAACCACATTCACTACACCATGGGGGACATATGTTTATGTCAAGATGCCCTTTGGCCTAATAAATGTTGGGGCCACATTTCAGAGAGCTATGGATGTTGCTTTCTTAGATTTTTTGCAAAAATTTCTAGAGGTCAATCAAGATGACCTCACAACATATTCTAAAAGCGAGGAAACAAATTGTGAACACTTAGAAAAGATTTTTGAAAGATCTCTTGAATTTGGAATTTCTCTGAATCCTATGAAATGTACTTTTGGAGTGACAAAGGGTAAGTTATTGGGGAATATTGTTTCAAAGGAAGGGGTTAGAATTGACCCAGATAGGGTAGCTTCTATAGATAAGGTTCCACTTCCAAAAAATGTGAAAGGTATACAATCTTTCTTTGGACAGGTAAAAGTTTTGAGAAGATTTGTTACAAACTTTGCTGAAAAAGTAGACCTATTTAAAAGATGCTTAAGAAAGATGCAAAGATGGAATGGAATGGAGAAAGCACTCAGGCTTTCAAATATATTAAGAAAAATATTAAAGATGTTGATAAGGCCGAGATAGGGCCTGATAGTTCTATGTTTTCATATGTTTTATGACTACTTTTGAAAGACTTTATATGTTTTCATGATACTTTCCAAGACTGTTTAAATATCTTAGAACTGTTATATCTATGGGTGTATGCAGATATATGTGAAATGTTTTTGAAAAAGTTTATAATATTCTATCTATGTGTTGTATGGATATATGGAATTAAATATGATACCTTTTTCTCTTACCTAAATTTGGGTGGGTTTCCTATAGCCATATGATGAAGAGCGAGGTAGTAAATAAACTTGTTATGAATTCTTTGTCTTGGATATGTGCACTTGCTAACCCTTTTGTAGAGGAAATGGATACATGAATAAGGAAGGAGTCAACATACGAGGAAAAAAGTAATGCTTTGAAAGGAACAACCGTTGTGGAGCTCATAGTGGTTCTACTACCGCAGGTGAGAAAGAGTCCTGTTGCAGTTAAATCACAGCTGAAGCGGTCATGATGGAGTAAATCCAGTAGCAACATGTTCCTAGATTCATGAATGTATAAATGAAATTTGTTCCTTTGGTTTAAGTTGTTGGTCATGTTCTTGATGACTGCCATATCCCTAGTGTTGGGGAAGTCCTATTCAATAGGAGTTTGTTTCAAGTTATTGTTAAATAAAGCTGGAAGTTTTATTCCCAGTAGTCAGTCGATAGATAGAGAATTGTTATTACAGTACTCTGTTGTAATTCAAAAAGAGATATATAGTCTTATTTTCTATATCTAGTGTAATCCATGTTTTATGAATAAATTATGAAAGCTTTAACTTCTAGTATCTGAGATCTTTTTTATTCACACTTTTGTGGGGGCCCACACAGGAGGTAAATCTAATGTGTAGTTATTTCAGTAAGTAGGTTGCAAGTTATTTGAAGCAAGTAGGACTCTGTTGCTCCTGTAGCCACTAGTAATAGTACCAGTGGTTGTTCCTACAGTAAAGGATTAAACTTACTATTTCAGCAAGCCATTTCATCTTTAGACTACACTATTGGTATTTCATTTCCTAGTTCAGTTCCTTTCAAGTATTTTCTATTTGCTATAATGATGGCTTTCAGAACAGATTAGAGAATATACTTTGTTGTCGCCATTTCAAGTTTATGCCCCTGGTCAACAATTTAATGAGTTCAATGTATTGTTTCTAGTAGAAAGGATGCATAATCCTTAACTATAAGAGGTATTATATAGAGCAGTCATTTTTGGCGCCGCTGTCGGAGATGGTGTTAATCTAATCTAGCCTAGAGTCATTATAGGCCTAGTTTAGCATTTATTTTTATGCATAGAAGAAGAGATCATCTTGGGCATTTTCTTCCTCAAGATTGTCAAGCTGACCCATTTAGTCTATTACATTCTAAGCTTGAGGAACCCCAAGTTGCACCCATAGAAGTTGAAGAACCATTTGAAAACATATTTTCTGAAGCATTTGATCACTTACTATCATCCAACGAATCCTTGAAATTAGATGAACTATTTGCTGAACCAGAAGATCTCTTATAGCCGCCAGGGCCACCTCCAAGGATGGCTCAACCAACCTTTCCCTTTCCAATTCTTCCTCAACAAGGAAATCAAAATTTGAAGAAGATACCCTCTGCAGCCTTGCCCAAGTTCTATGGCCTCATCACCGAAGACCCTGAGAGTTTCCTGTTTGAGTTCGACATCCTTTGTAGGAGCTACGATTATACAATTGATGCACATAAGCTCAAGTTGTTTCCATCCACTCTAAAGGAAGCCGTGCTACGATGGTTCATGGGCCTTGGTGCTAATGCCATAGTAGATTGGACTTCCATGAGCAACATGTTTCTTTCCAAATACAAAGAATACTGTCGAGGGAAAGATTTGAAAGGTGATGACATCTTCAGGATGACCCAGAAAGAGGATGAAACCCTGGAAGATTGTGTTTCAAGGTTCATGTACAACCTGTAGCGTAACACTTAGCATCAACTAAATGAGGACTCTCAAAAACACCTTTTCATTAAAGGTGTCAATGAAGGAAGCATTGAATCTCTAGACCTGATGGCTAGAGGTGATGTTACACAAAAAAATTGGGATGATATCAAAAATATCTGCTTGAACTACTCCCGGGTCACTGTCAAGAAGGGTAGAGGAATCTGAGACCTGCCACACAAGTCTGCTGGCTCTGGGGTATGCAAGATAGAACTTTCTAATCTCCTATTGGACTTCAAGTAGGACATCATTAACGATGTCGCTACTCAGCTGGATACCATGCAAGCACGCAAAAAGAATGAGGATGCTGATGCAGTGCTTGCAGAATACTGCCCGCATTGCAGGGAGAAAAAGAGGAGCTGCAAATGCAAGACCATTACAAATGTAGAGTCCCAGCCAATGCCTACGGAGTTCAAAGCTATCGATGAGAACAAGGAAGTACTATATGTCACTCAACATAGGCCATGGGCCCCGCGACTAGGTATGCCTCAAGACCCTCTTCAAATTCCTAGCAATAATAATCCATGGCAGAGTTTCCCAAATTCAAGTCCCCATAATTTTAGAGGATATAATAATTGGTAGCAACCTCAACAGGGGTGGTACCAGCCCCAGTAGGGTTGGAAACAACCCTAGCAAGGTTGGTACCAGCCCCAACAAGGTTGGCAACAACCTCAGCAGGGTTGGCAACAGCCCCAACAAGGGTGGCAACAACCCCATCAATGGCCTAATCAGCCCAATCAACAAGCCATAATGCCTCCTCCACAACAAAAAGATCTCATGCATCCTCTTGCAACAAATAATAATCCTCCTAAACCACCACAGCTGCCTGCACAACCTAATCCCAATCCCAATAACAAACCACTAGCTCAGTAGCAAAGCTATGCCTTGCATGACATTCATCTCACATCAGGAACTACCCTTGCTTCACCACAACCCCCTATCATAACCGAAGTAGAGGAGCCTCTTTTTGACCATGAAGATGTGTCAGCTCCTGTAGCCAAAGAGCCTCCATTTCCTTAGAGATTAGCTCAACAAGATGAACCCATATTAAACCATGCTGTAGCAGACTTACTTGATCAATTAAAGCATATGATAGTAAAGATTCCTTTCCTAGATGCTATCAAGGAAGTCCCTGCCTCTACTAAATCTATTCGAGAGGCATGCATTAAACAACTAGGAAGGAGGAAAAAGGATCCCAAGACCATTCATGTCATCGACTAGCTCTCTGATCTTATGTTAGCAAGTTGTCTATACCCAAGTATGCCGATCCAGGAAGTCCTGTGGTTACAGTTACCATCCAAGGTATACAAGTTCCAAATGCCTTGGTGGATTTAGGTGCATCTATAAATGTCATGACCAAAGAAGTCCTATCCAACCTAAACATTTCCGGTCTCCATGACACACCAACAATTTTGCAATTAGCTGATAGTTCCACTGTTAAACCTGATGGGGTAATTGAAGATGTGATAGTCACCCTGCATTCCTGGGAATATCCCGTAGACTTTGTGATTCTCTCCCCTAAAGCTAATATGGGTGGGTACCCTTTGATTTTAGGATGACCATGGTTGGCCACTGCTGATGCCTTCATAGCTTGCCAGTCAGGAAAGATGGCCATCTCTAATGGCGTCAACACAAAAAACTTCACACTCTACTCCCCTGCTCAACCTATGTTGTAGGACAAGGATGCCATGTGGCCAGAATTAGATGAACTTGATCTCGAAACCAACTCAATCCAGCAGCTCATGGTAATAGGAAGAGAGCTGTTTCTAGCCTCTTGGGAAGAAGATGAGATAATTTAATCTATGCTTACTAATGACTACGACATAGATTCCCAAATGTGTTCACAATCGGACTATGTTTTAGAGACTATTTTTACCACTCCAAACACATCTTCATATTCACTGTATTCTAGCCATCTTCATCTCCTATTACCCCATGAACTAACTTCACCACCAATTGCTGAGTTGGCCATGACAGATTAGGTCAAAAAATTGGAAATTAGCCCTGGTAAAGAATTGAATATCAGTTCTAACCTGTCATTACCCCGCCAAAAATATATCCTGCAGCTGCTACAGGACAACCAACGGGCCTTTTCCTAGGATTACAGTGACATGAAAGGGATAGATCCTAAGCTTTGTACCCATCAAATCTACATAAGTCCAGATTATAAACCTGTTAGGCAACCACAAAGAAGAGTCAATCCTATCCTAAGGGATATAGTCAAAACTAAGCTCCAAAAGCTCCTTAATGTTCAGTTTATCTATCCAATTTCTGACAGCCAATGGGTGTCACCTCTTGTCACAGTGCCAGAAAAAGGAGGTAAATGGTGTGTTTGTGTGGATTACAGGGAGCTCAATACTACCACTAAAAAGGACCATTTCCCACTCCCATTTATAGACCAAGTCCTAGACAACCTAGCAGGAAAGAAGTATTTTTCCTTCTTGGATGGGTTCAATGGTTACAAACAAATTCAAATAGCTCCTAAGGATTAGGAGAAAACTACCTTCACCTATCCTTGGAGGACTTTTTCATATTCTGTCCTCCCTTTCGGCCTATGTAATGCCCCTGCCATTTTTCAGCGTGTACTCATCAGCATTTTTTCAGACATATCTTCCAATTGTATGGAAATCTACATGGATGACTTCAATACCTATGGGCACACATTCGATGAAGCTAAGGAAAATCTAGATAAGGTCCTCCGACGATGCCAAGACTACAATCTCTCACTCAACAGTGAGAAGTGCTTTATAATGATCGAAGAAGGTGTCGTGTTGGGACATTTTATTTCTTCACATGGCATCTAGGTCAACCCTGCCAAGATTTCAGTCATCCACACTCTTCCAACACCAGAGAAGCAGAAAGATGTTCAGATTTTCCTCAACCATGCTGGGTATTACAGATAGTTTATCAAGGATTTTGGCTAGATTGCAGCTCCCCTCTATAATCTGTTAAAAAAGGACTCTAATTTTACTTGGAATTCTGAGTGTGATAAGGCTTTCCTATAGCTAAAGGAAGTTCTAACCACTACACCCGTACTGCGTGGACCAAATTGGGGTCTGCCATTCCACATTCATACCGATGCCTCAGATTATGTTGTTGGGGCAGCATTGGGCCATCAAGAAGATGCAATTTAGCATGCCATTTATTTTATCAACAAGAATCTGCAGGGTGCCAAATTCAACCATACCATGACCAAAAAAGAGCTGTTTGCAGTAATTTATGCTCTAAACAAGTTTAGGCATTATATTACTGGTTATTATATTTTTGTCCACATTGACCATTCTATGATCTGGTATCTAATGAATAAACCAGCTATCATAGGAAGATTGGCTCGTTGGTTACTACTCATGTAGGAATTTGACATCACAATCATTGACAAACCCGAGAAAGCCAATGTTGTAGCTGATTTTCTCTCTTGCTTGCACATTCATGATGATCCTATAGCCATCGATGACAGTTTTCCAGATGAACATTTTTTCCTGTTGCAAGCACACAATCCATGGTACGCTAATCTTGCCAATTATCTCACAACTGATCGCACTCTGGCCCATTTTTCTTCCAAGGAACACCGACTGTTAGCTGAGAAAAGTTTCAAATTATCTTGGATTGTTGGTTTCATGTTTTACACTGGCCCAGACCAAGTTATACAATGATGCGTTCATGAGGATGAGACTTATGACATCCTCCATGCATGTCATAATGAACCATGCGGTGGCCACTTTGCAGCCAAAAGGATGGCCTTCAAAATTCTGACTACGGGATATTATTGGCCAACTCTCCACAAAGATGTCACTCAGTACACCAAGAAATGTGATCAGTGCCAGTGAATGGGGAGGCCTACTAAGACTGATGAGATGCCCCTATAGCCACAGGTGGTGGTCATACCCTTTGATAAGTGGGGCATTGATTTTGTCGGCCCCATTGACCCTTTTTCTCAAGGTAAGTCTTACATTTTGGTCTGGACAAATTATGCTACTAAATGGGCCGAAGCTAAACCAATGAAACATCCAAGAGACAATAATGTTGCTAAGTTCTTGTATGAGTGCATTTTTACCCGCTTTGGTGTTCCAAGGGAAATTGTCTCTGATCAAGGGGCGTAGTTCACTTCCAACCTCATTGCTACTTTGATGGAGGAATACAACATTCGTCATGCCAAGTCCTCTCCTTACCATCCGGAGGCCAATGGTCAGGTTGAGGTCACTAACCACAAATTTGAGGTCATTCTTACCAAAACCATGGCTATTCATAAGAAGGATTGGGCAACTAGGCTTCCTGAAGCACTGTGGGCTTACCGCACTACATGGAAGTCTACTACAGGATTCACACCATTCCAACTAGTCTATGGAAAAATAACAATGATGCCAATCAAGTTTGAACATAAAACCTTGCAGACAACATTGGAGCTCAATCTTGATCTCACTACAGCCCAACAGGACCATGTTCTCACGCTGAACCATCTGGATGAATGGAGGAAATTTTCTTTAGCTAACACCGAGTTGGTACAATAATAGAGGAAGCAATGTCATGGCAAGTTTATAAAAGATAAAACATTTTCCGTCGGTGATTGGGTTCTCTTGTACGACTCCAAATATCAACACACCCCTGGTAAGTTCCAAACTCGCTGGTTAGGACCCTATGAAATAATTGTTGTATTTCAAATGGTGTTGTGTAGTTGTCTACCATTGACCTTGTTCGGTTCAAGCTACTAGTTAATGGCCAGTGACTCAAGCTGTAGCATAAACCACAGAGAAAAGCTGAGTTCCTATAGTAGTTTGCTAGCACTATGGTTCATGACCCTCCTGTAGCACAAGAATGTGAGCCCCTCACTCATATTCAGTCTTCAATTTAAAAGCTGGTCGCATTAACCCATAATAATTACTTTCTTTCAGAAAGTACTTTTCTCCACAATAAACATTCAATTCATTCTTTCTTAACTACCACCCTTCCACCTCATCATTTCCCAACATCGGATGACAATTACTCCATTAATTTCATGGAGCCACCGCTACGTCATCAGGTATGTGTACTTTTCCTTAGCATTTAATTCATTAATACATTTTTTTAGCTTCGCTCTTGTCATATGCACCATGGTGGAACTCTTGGCATACTTTATTTGGGGGGATAGAAAATCTATGATTTGTCCTATATAACTATGCACATATTGTATGATATATTTTTCAAACTTTTTAAACACTCATCACAAATATTACATGTTGTACCCTTGATTGGACAACCTCCAAATGAGCGATTAAATTCACACAGATAAGCCAGCCAAGGTGTCCATACGGACGTTTATTGAGTAATCATGAATAGTTAAATCTTTCAAGATATGATAGATATGCATTCATTTCTCCATTTAGCATTTGAAATCTCAAAGTCTAGAACTTTCCATTTCATTTCTACAGCTTTGTTTTTCCGACCTTCTCTGCAAATCTCTTGATATAGCTTGTAAAATGTCTCTGCATTGCTTGTACATTCTTGTGGTGTGTATCCTCTAAACTCTATGGACATGGGTGGTGATTTAATCCATTCTGAACCCATGGTTCATGATGTTCTGTTAAACAATCAAGACTATAGGCTATTATTCTAGGCTAGAGGATGGATGGATTACATTCTAAAGCTCACTAATTAGAATGAGGAGGTAGCATTACAATTCTTGAGCACACTCCATGACAGGGTAGCTACTGTTAAAGGACTAAGGGTACCATTTTCATAAGAAATTGTAGCAGAGGTAATAGGGTTACCGCAGGAAGGCGAGGAGTTTTTAGAGAATTTTGACCTAACAACTACAAGAGCACAGTTTACTCTACACACAGACCCACCACTGGAGATTGACAAGAAAAAAGGCACCCACAGATTTTCTTTGCCAAAAACCTTTATGTAGTGTGCGGTTTTTGTGATCAAATATCTCACTTGTGAGGGTCGACAAGCCTACCTACATGCAATACATTTCAAATTTTTGAGCTTTTTGAGGCATGAAAATAGACCTATCAACGTGCCAAATTTCCTCTACAACATTTTACAGAAAGGAGTTGCGGTAGTGCAGGAAGGTAAGCCTAACAATGTCTCATTAAGTAGAGAGAGCATTGCGAGACTACCCTAATGTCATATGGGAAGAATTCTTAGAAGGGAAATTAGAAGAAACCCTAAGACCATTAGGGAGTAGGGTTGGCAAAAGACTCCAAACATAGCAGGTGGTTTTTAAAGTCATTGAAGAATTAGGAGCAGGTTTGTCTTTAGCAAGGAAGCCTAGGACTAAAAACTCTAGGCGTCCTCCTGAAGCTTCTACATCTGGGTCATCCCAGAATAAGGGCAAACAGAAAATTTTGGAGGAAGAAGCCCAGGAGAAAACTATTCCTCCTTTTGATGATACAACTACTACCCCTACTGGGAAAGGAAAGGAAAAGGTGAAGTTAGTTACCTTTGGTAAGAAAGTGGATCCTACAACTTCAGGTACTTCACGGAAGTGAAAGACTGCTAATAGGAAGGAGGAAACTCCTTTACGAAGAAGCATCAGGAAAAGGAAGGGTATGGCCACATCTATGCCGCTAGAGAATGCAGCAGTCAACCTTGATTCCCCTGAGTTAGGAGAACCATCAGGAGGCAAACAATATTTTCAGGTTGTTGGGGACGAGGAATGTGTAATGATTAAGGACGATTCCACCTCTGAGGAGAAAGAATTTAGATTCCAGAGAAGGGATTCATCTACCCATGAAACCCAAATCAGTGATGATTTCATGGAAGCAGATAATAATGATGAATTCTCTAAGGGAGACCCTATTACTAATGAAGGTATGCCAAACTCACCCCCCACAATAGTAGAACAACATTTATTTGAAGACAATTCTGATGTTGCTACGAGTGGGAATACACCTCCTATAGTAGAAGGGGAGGATCTATTTGAAGAAAACCCTAGCATTGACATGATGGTCGAGCAAGTTTCAGATCAAGAGTTGGAAAAAATAGTTGCTATAGCTCAGTAATATAGTAATCCAAAAAGGGCCATCATCATTCATTCAGAGTTTTTGGGAAATGCAGCTACAGGAGATGATGGATCAATAGGAGAAAAACATGATGAAAGTGATCTGCCAGAGGTACCTTGTCCTGCATTCTCTATTATTTTTCAGTTAGTTAACCAGTTAATCATGGAAAGAGAACAATGGAAAAGGCAGAAGAAAGATTTAAACTAGGTTATTGATCAAAATTTTCAAGAGTTGGTAGAGAAAGAGGAAGAGGTAATACAGCTCCAAGAAATATTGACTAAGGTAACGTCAGTTATCCCTGACCTGATGAGCTGTAGGTCCCCTTCCCCAGTATATGCCATTTTTCTTAAGGAACAATTATTGAATTATCAATTGACCAATATAGTCAGGGGAAAGTCTCTTTTGTTAAATGAACCCAATCAATTTTTTCAAGCCTTCCATAATTCTCCTACAGCCATACAAAACTTATTATGTGAATTCTTCCTACATAATCTAGTTGTACCTAACGATAGGATTTGGAATCCACTACCCTATGTTGGAGATATCTAGCTTAGGGAACTTATGTCCTGGATGTAGAATGAGATTAGTAGGGAGTCTTAGGCTAAAATTTATAGGGAATTAGAGGATAAAATTCCTCTACACTTATGGCCAGAGGCTAAAAATCCCAAAACATACTATTACCATTGGATGAAGTTAGCACAGTCAGACCCAGGGGAAAAGATCATCAACCCTCTCAGGGATGCAGCCTACAATGAATACACTTAGATGGACAAAACAACATTAGCTGAGACCACAAAATCCCTCCAATGGCAGTGGATTACTATGACCATAGATATGAGGAATAAGGAACCCCATTCACCGCTTAATTTTGCAATGGAAAATAAGTGTGCTCCCTGGTATGTCATGTTGGGCAGAGAAAGGAAAAGATACTACTCCCATTAACATTACAACCACCTCTTCTTCTTTCACCTCTTCTACCTAATTCAGGAAACTTGGAAAATCATGACATGGCAGCAGAGGCCAGAAGGTGGGAAGCATACAGGGACAAAAAGGGTTTTTACTGGAGTTTTGCTGATGGAGGAGTTGGTCAGAAAATAGTTGTGGATCTCAGAATGCACGCCAGGCTAAAGAACTACCTCTTTGCTTAAGGACTAGCAAAGGATTAAGTTGGGGGGAATGCTAAGGCCAAGATAGGGCCTGATAGTTCTATGTTTTCATATGTTTTATGACTACTTTTGAAAGACTTTATATGTTTTCATGATACTTTCCAAGACTGTTTAAATATCTTAGAACTGTTATATCTATGGGTGTATGCAGATATATGTGAAATGTTTTTGAAAAAATTTATAATATGCTATCTATGTGTTGTATGGATATATGGAATTAAATCTGATACCTTTCTCTCTTACCTAAAGTTGGGTGGGTTTCCTATAGCCATATGATGAAGAGCGAGGTAGTAAATAAACTTGTTATGAATTCTTTGTCTTGGATATGTGCACGTGCTAACCATTTTACAGAGGCAATGGATCCATGAATAACGAAGGAGTCAACATATGAGGAATAGAGTAATGCTTTGAAAGGACCAACCATTGTGGAGCTCATAGTGGTTCTACTACCGCGGGTGAGAAAGAGTCCTATTGTGGTTAAATCATAGCTGAAGCGGTCACGATGGAGTAAATCCAACAGCAGCATGTTCCTAGATTCATGAATGTACAAATGTAGTTTGTTCCTTTGGTTTAAGTTGTTGGTCATGTTCTTGATGACTGCCATATCCCTAGTGTTGGGGAAGTCCTAGTCAATAGGAGTTTGTTTCAAGTTATTGTTAAATAAAGTTGGAAGTTTTATTCCCAGTAGTCAGTTGATAGATAGAGAATTGTTATTACAGTACTCTGTTGTAATTCAGAAAGAGATATACAGTCTTATTTTCTGTATCCTGTGTAATCCATGTTTTATGAATAAATTATGAGAGCTTTAACTTCTAGTATCTGAGATCTTGTTTATTCACACTTTTGTGGGGGCCCACACGGGAGGTGAATCTAATTTGTAGTTATCTCAGTAAGTAGGTTGCAAGTTATTTGAAGCAAGTAGGACTCTGTTGCTCCTGTAGCCACTAGTAATAGTACCAGTGGTTGTTCCTGCAACAAAGGATTAAACTTACTATTTTAGCAAGTCATTTCATCTTTAGACTACACTGTTGGTATTTCATTTCCTAGTTGAGTTCCTTTCAAGTATTTTCTATTTACTATAATGATGGCTTTTAGAATAGATTAGAGCATATACTTTGCTATCGCCATTTCAAGTTTACGCCCCTGGTCAACAATTTAATGAGTTCAATGTATTATTTATAGTAGAAAGGATGCATAATCCTTAACTATAAGAGGTATTATATAGAGCAGTCAGATGCCCTTGTATTAAGAATGCTTGATTATTTAAAGCGCATGAATATATTTTCTTTTTCATCATGTCATACTATTGCTGCTGTTTTGTTGCAGAAAAATGAAGAGGGATTTGAACAGCCTATTGCCTTTTTTAGGAAATCATTGCAGGCTGTAGAACTTAATTATGATATCACTAAGAAGCAAGCCTATGCACTGGTCAAAGCTATTAAATATTTTAGGTGTTATTTTATAGGTGCAATAGTAATTGCTTATATTCCCTCAACATCAGTAAAGGACATCTTCACTCAATAAGAGGTTTCAGGAAAAATATCTAGGAGTTTAACATTTAAATCCAAATCACTAAGTTGGTAAGAGGCCTAGGACTAGCCAAGTTGATGGATAAAACAAATTTAGATGCCAACCATATAAATGTATTGGAGGAAGAAAAAAGGCATTTTATTTGCAACCTTGACCATTATGATTGGTACAAGAATATTATTTATTATTTACAAAGAATGAACTGTCCACCAGGGATGGATGAAAACAAGAAGAGAACCTTGAATCTACAAGCTATTCATTTTTCCCTTATCAAAGATGAGCTATGGTGGAGAAATCCTGAAGGGATTTTACTAAAGTGTGTTGATGAGGAACAAGAAGACAAGATTCTACAAGAAATGCACAATGGAGTATGTGGTGGCCACTACATGGCCAAGAGCACTGGACATAAGATTCTAAGAGTAGGATTCTGGTGGCCAACTATCTTCAAAGATTCTCATCAATTGGTCAAGAAATGTGATACTTGCCAGCATTTTTCTGGTAAGTTAAAATTATTTGGTAATGTAGCTCTAACACTAGTGGAAGTTTAGGCCCCTTTTCAACAATGGGGTATTGATTTTATTGGGGAAATAGATACTAAATCTAGTGGAGGGATTTCATGGATAATTGTAGCAACTGACTACTTTACTAAGTGGGTTGAAGTAGTCCCCACTAAAAGGGAAACTAGTAAAGTAGTAATAGAATTCTTGTTGAAAAACATTATCACCAGGTTTGGGTGTCCAGAAAAAATATATCAAACAAGGCAATGTGTTTTAAGTCTGAGGAGTATATGAATTTTTGTACTAAATATGGTATTCAGACATCTTACTCTACACCCTACCACCCACAAGGAAATGGTCAAGCAGGATCAACAAATAAAAGTCTTCTTAAGATCATTAAAAGAGTCCTAGATAAAAATAAGAAGGCATGGGACTCAAAGTTGACAATGGCTATCTGGGAAGACAGAGTGACCTCTAAAAAGGCCATAGGATGTGCACCTTTTGATTTAGTATATGGGATTCAAGAAAGATTGCCTCAAAACAACTTAATGCAAATGTACAAGTTTGTGCAATTATATGAAGATGACATTGACAATGATATGCAATTGAGAATGGATGACTTGGCCAAATTGGATGAAACTAGGAGAGAAGCTTCTGTGACAAATGCTAAGCTTAAATTGCAAGAAAAAAAAAGTATGATAAAAGAGAAGTATCAAGGAAATTTTGTGTGGGAGATTATATATTAATGTGAAATGTCAGATTGGAAGATAAAGGTAAACATGGAAAGTTTGACCCAATCTAGCTAAGACCATATTTTGTCCATGAAAGGTATGTATATAATTCTTATTTGTTGAAATATCTTACAAAAAAAAATTTAGAATTGCCAGTTCATGGATAATTCTTGAAGTTATACTTCTCTTGAAGTCTAATAATCCATGAACAATAGGTCATGTATGTAGTGTGTTTATTTCTGCAGTTTGGTTTTTCTGTTCATAGCTTAGGTTTTTTGTTTCCTATTGTGTGAGTAGATTATTTTTCTTTCAGTAGGTTTGGTCTTCTTCTCCCTGATATTATGGATTCTTGCAATACCTACAAGAGGTATTCATCCCCAAAAAGAGCCACTATTAGGTCTATGCAAATTTTTTTCCAATCCTTTTGATTCATTTGTTTAAAATTTTCAAGCTAGGTCCTTTATGTTGCAAAAACCTTGCAATTATCTTCAAGTTTGTGGTTGTTTATCAAAAACCCTAAGTTGCTAGGGTGGGTTCTAATTTTAAGTTACTTTATCCGGTCACTAAAGGTATTTTTAAGTCGCGTGTCTTTTTAATGTCGGGCGGGGCCATATTTTATCATCCTATAGACTGGGCATTTTAATTATTTCATTTTACCCTAAGTCTAAGTACCCGCGGCCTTTTTAAAACATTAAATCATATTTCATGTAAGTTCCTTTTAATCTAATGGCTGTTGTGTTTCCTCAAGTGCCAAGATGCAGACAATCTATCTGTTAAGGAAACAAGATTTGCAGCCACGTGTCTCTGGCGGGTTCGACATCTATTTAAAGTTACAATAAAGTGCATACAGTTTCAATTTGATCCAACGACCGTTAAATTGCCTTAAAGTTCAAGATGTCTTTGATCTATCAAGCAAGGAAATGTGACTAAGTGACACCTGTCTAGTGGATCAGGATAAAGTCATATAAGTCAAAGTAAAATAAGTACAACTTAGTTTTGATTGAACGACCATCATGTTGCCTTAAGCTGAAGATGTGCAAGATCTATTTAGTAAGGCAATGCGACTAAATGACATCTGTCACATGGTGGGCCCTATTTAGTGTTTAAAAGGCAAGTAAAGATTTTGTAAGTCAAGATTGATCTAATGGTATTTGTGTTGCCTCAAGTTCAAGATGTGATCAATCTATCCATCAATGCAACACGATTAGCTGACACGTGTCTTACCTAGGAGTAGTGTTAGGTCTTTTTCTTGCAGAAACAATTTTAATATGACCGTATAGTTGTACACTTGAATGCAACCTCCTATTTAATGCAAAATAAAGGCTAATTGATGAGGGTATTAGATAACATCTGGGGAAACTATTACCTCCTTCTTTTTTGAGATCCACTGGCTGAGGCAGGTATTACCTATGTATGATTTACTGAATGACAATATCTTTTAAGTGGATTATCTTCTTACTAAATTGTAAGAATTCCTTTCAATGGATCAATAAGTAAATGACTATGAAAATAACTATGAATATCCTGATGTAGAGCTTAATGATCCATACTAGTATTTGGACAACAACAGTTAGCAAGGTAACAAGGATTCTCATCCTTTTTTCTTTTTTTTTTTAGTTCTTATGAACCTCAGGATGGATAACCTATTTTAATTCTCTCTTAAAGGAATTAGTACACTGAATTGTATTCTTTAAACACAATTACTTGAATGGAATTTATATTTTAAAGGTGAATGATTTGATAAATTAAAATACTGGTTGGACAATGAGAAATTACTTAGCCAACTATAAAACCAGTGCCTTAACCTTGGGCTATGAGTCAATATCTGGTATAACTCCACAATAAGGTGATCAATAAAATAGATGCAACAAAGATAAAATGCCTTACAAATTATCCTCTCTCTACAACTATATCATCAGATCCTTAAACTAATGCTAACCTCTCTAGGTTCACTTGAAATAATTAATCCTTCCTTGAAGGAGCATACAAATGACTACACAACCACCTTGTGATCAACATGTGTAAATACCTTCCAAGTAAACATACAAGAACTATAATAGTAATTAAAAGAGACAATCCAAGATGTAGAAAAGAGACAATTCAACTTTACCTCAGAAAATACTAAACTCTATATAAAAATCTTAGCTTTGAGAAATTGGAAGCTGGTAAGAATGCAATGACAACAAATGTGCATACTTATAACTAAGAAATCAATGCAGACATCTCTTTGAACTTGTAAAATTACAATTCAGTAACTTCTGCCATTAGTTTACGTACTGTGACATCAATTTATGGTTCTATCCACGGAATTCAAATTGACAAGTAATCAATTTTTGATGAGTGCTTTTGCTTATAAAAACCTTATAAAATTTGAAAAGAGATCGAACTCAAATCTGATTGGCTGACATTAATCATATTTCAACTACTTTTCCATCTGTCAAAATCTCTATTATTTCATTGGCTAGCAAGTGTCCATGATGGCATCGTAGAAAAGTCATCTTTTAACCCTAGTTTTATCCCTGACGACCTAGCGACTGTGTGATCTATTTGTCACTTAATATTCTTTCTAACTCTAGTTTGTTACTAAGGATTAGCGACTGTTGTTGGATTAAAATTTAGATCAATGGTTGTCTCCATGTTGCCTGATCTTTTAACTTAATGCTTTCTATTACGGAGAAATCATGACTAAGCCTTCACTTAACTGTTCTTCAACCTCTAGTTACATCTGGAGACTTGGCGACTAATGTATCTCTATGTCGCTGAACAAAATCTCTAACTCACAGTTTATCTAGAGACCTTGCGAAAAACACCATTTAGTCTCTTTATCACTTAATTTTTTCACCTTTATGATTTTGATCTAGAGACAATGTGACTGTCGTTGATATCCATTTTCTCTACATCTGATGGTTGTCGCTAAGTCTCTTGATCTTCATAGTAAACCCTAATCTTTCTTGAGACTTAGCGACTGATGGACACATGTCTTAATTTTCTTATTGTCTCCTAATCGCAAGATCCTATTTGACTTTTCAACTTTATACTGTGACCACTTGACTACATTTGATCTAGATTTCATCCTGTGGTTGTCACTAAATCTCTTGATCTTTGACTTAACTCATCTTTCTTCTTGCAACTACATGAAAACACTGTTATTGAAACTGACATTTAACTTGGGTTTATTCAGAGGCTTGGCGACTGTTAAAACTTCATGTTTCTTGATGATTTCCAAACTGTAGGGTTAATCTGAAGACTTCCTGACTGCCATTAGATTTAATCTCTAATCAATGGTTGTCACTGAATCTCTTGATCTTTCATTTAACTCACATTTTATTTTGAGACTTGGCAACAACAGTGAAATCTTAACCTTTTAACTTAACTCATAACCCCGGAGTTTATTTGGAGATAACACAACTAAGTAAAATCAAAGTTGCCGTATAAAATCACTAACTCTGATCTCATCAAGAGATAACCTGACCACCGTTAGATCATATTAAAGATGAACGGTCTGTCCCAAGTCTCGTGATCTTTAAGAGAATATTATTTTTATTAGGAGACTACGTGACCAAATCTTTTCTCCAAGTCTCCAGATTGAATGGAATATTTACTTTCCTTCATGAGACTAAGCGACCAAACATTTAGCACATGAAAATAACACAAACTTAAGTCATAAAAAGGTAGCATGAAAATAGAACCCGTCTGAGAAATTTAGGGCTTTTTTGCATTTTTGAATAGCTAGGGCTTAGGTTTTTTTTGGCATTTTGGCTAGGTTAAGGGATAAAACAATATTTGCAAAGGTATATAAGAATTTTTAGACATGATTTTCAACCTTCTGAGCATAGGGATGAGAGGAAACTTCAAAATTTTACAAGAAAGACACAAAAATAGGAAATACAACCAACAGTGGCTCTCTTTGAGGATGGCTAAACACAAGTTTATGACAAGAATCTCAAAATCTCTGGTTGCAGACCTTTTCAAAAAATGAAGGTGACACAGACTAACCTACTGCAATAAAGAAACACACTACTGAAAGGAAACTATGGTACACATAATACATACTTACTTGTGCATTAAAATTGATTTTCAATTAAAAAAGGGTTTCAGAAATTGCCCATGCATAGGAAACTCAAATTCATATCCATCCATATTTTTTAGAAGATAAGAATCCTTACCAAATCTTTGTGAAATTACAAAAGGTCCAAGCCACAATGACTCAAAATTCTTGTGTTTTCCATTATCTTCTTCTCTTAAATTCCATTGTAGAACTAGGTCATCTAGTTGGAATTTTCTATTGCTAGCCCTTTTGTCAAAAAGATATTTCATCTTTTGTTGTAACTTTATATTCTCCTTTTTGCTATCCTTTCTAATTTCATCCAACTCTTCCAACTGCATCATTCTATTTTGCATATTGTCAGAAAGCTCTAATTTTTCTTCTTGTATAAATTGGTATACTGGTAAAATATTATTAATAGGCAGTCTTGATTTCATACCATATACAAGTTCAAATGGTAATTTTCCTGTTGCTTTTTTGACTGTTACCCTGTCAGCCCACAGTGCTAATTTTAGTTTTGTATGCCATGCTCTCTTGTTCCTTTCAAGAGTCTTCTTCAAAATATTCAATATAATTTTGTTACTAGATTCATCTTGTCCATTTGCTTGAGGGTGACATGGGGATGAATATGACATAATTATCCCATATTTCTCATAGAAATCCTTTATCTCATCTGACCTAAAACACATGGCATTATCCATTACTAACTTTATAGGCACACCAAATCTGGTTAAGATATTTTACATCAGGAATTCAACAACCACCTTACTTGTTGCCTTTTATGTAGGTACAAATTCAATCCATTTTGTAAAGTAATCTATGGCTACAAGTATCCAACTATGTCCACCACTAGATTTTTCTGAAAATTCACCTATAAAATCAATTCCCCATATAGTAAAAGGGGCTTCTGCACTTAAAGGATTTAGTAACAGGGCTCCTAAAATTTTTAGCTTATTTGTGAACCTTTGACATGGATCACATCTCCTGAAAAAGGCATGGGTGTCTTTAAATAGGCTAGGCCAAAAATATCCAGCCCTTAGGATCTTGTGGGCAGTAGTCTTGGTAGAAAAATGGCCTCCACATACCCCAACATGCATTTCACTTAACATCTTCTCAGATTGGATTTGATCTAGACATAGCAATAATACACCATTCCTATCTTTCCATTATAATTCTCCTTGTACTAAGGTGTATCTCTGAGCCTGTAATCTGAGACTTCTCTTTTTGTTATCTGTCATAGCATTAGGACACTTGGAATTTTTCAAGAAATATACAATGTCAGCATAAAATGGTTGTTTCTCTATACTTGTAATTGTCTGATCATGTATCTCTGTTTGATTTACTTGTACTAAATCCAAGTTCTCCTCTGTCATGATCATTTCAAAACCTTGACCTCTTACCAATTTTGTGATGTGGATTTCTAAATTGAATTCCTGAATTTGGTTGACCCACTTACATCTCTTACCAATCACTTCTGATTGGATAAGAATGTATTTTACTGCTACATGAAGAAAATATGCCAGCACCTTAGCACAAACTAATTATGGCCTACAAGATTTTACATCTTTTACCAGGGCATATGCTTTCTTCTCCATCATCTCATAATTCAGTTCTGTAGCTTGAAGGGATTTGCTAAAAAAGGCTATTGGATGCTCAAACCCCTCTTCATCTTTTTGTAACAGAATGACAACAATAGTGTGAAAAGATGCAAATGAAAATAAAGAAAAGGGCTTATTGTAGTCTGGTGATTTCAAAATAGGTGCCTCTTTTACTGCTTTCTTTATTCTTTCAAATGCTATTTGAGCTTCCTCATTCCAATGAAATTTTGCATCTTTCTTTAGCAATTTAATAATTGGTTTGACAACTTCTCCAAAATTAGCTATGAATCTTCTGACAAAGTTTATCTTTCCTAAGAAAGATTATACTCCTTTTATATTTTTTGGAGTAGTGACCTTTTGGATAGCCTCTATTCTATCAGGGTCTACCCTGACTCCATCCTTGGACACTATATGTCCTAGTAAATTTCCCTATGTGACTGCAAAATGGCATTTTATAGGGTTTAGTTAAACACCATACTCTAAAGCCTTATTAAAATTTTTCTCTAGATGTTCACAGTGATCCCCTACCTTTTTAGAATGTGCAGTCAAGTCATCTTGATAAATAACCATGAATAAATCAATAAATTCTTTCAATGCCACATCCATGGCTCTCTGGAAAGTTTCTCCTGCATTTATTAATCTAAAGGGCATTTTGACATAGACATAGGTTCCCCATGGAGTAGTAAAAGCAGTCTTGAATTGCTCTAATTTTTTTACAAGTATCTGGTTGTAGCCTGAGAATCCATCCATCATTGATAGAAACTCACAACCAGTTACCTTATGCAACATTTCTTTCATGTTTGGTAAAGAATAGTTATCCTTTAGGGAAGCAATATTCAAGTTTTTAAAATCTACACACAGTCTTATGTCACCATTTTTCTTTCTTACTAGTACTAAGTTTGAGACCCAAGTTGAGTGTCTGATAGGCTAAATTATTCCAACATCTTTTAACTTCATCAACTCCTGTTGCATCTTAGGAGCCAACAAAGGATTGATAGGTCTCTACTTTTGTATAAATGGTTTCATATAAGTTTTGAGTGGGATTTCATGTTGGAAAAGATCCTCTCTATAAGCCTTAATATCTTCATATGACCAAGAAAAAACATGCTTATGTTTTCTTAGTAATTTTATCAGGTTGGTTATAACATGAGAGTCTAATATTTTTCCAATGTAAACTATTTGAGGAGTGGTCTGTGAACCCAAATTTATTTCCTCTAAATCCTCAATCTTGGCATTGCTTATTCATGATGTTTGTTCTCTTTGATTAGTAAACAATGCCTCTATTTCTACTAGTCCCTTAGGAATCTAGTTAGAACTAAGTTGGACAACCTCATCCCCCAGTATACAATCCTTACCATCAATGACTTCAAGTAGATTATTGCAATCTATACGCTAGTCCTCATAATGGTCAAGGCACTGAAGAAAACTAAGGATATCTTGGTCATCCTCAAACACTTGCCAATTGTAAATGTTGTCTCTAGGACAACTATTCTTCTTTTGACTTCCAAAATTGATACCCCATTTAAAGTCATGTCATCAGTTTTCAAGGCCACATTGGCCAAGAAATCTGCCATTATGTTTCAAGACCTTTCTATCTAGTTTATATTAAAGGCATCAAAGAATTCTATTTGGTCCCAAATAGAATGTCTATACATTTTCAATTTTTCATTCTTTACAACATATTTGGACCTTACCTAGGCTACTACTAATTCTGAGTCACCATAGACTTTTAAACATTTTATACCATGTTTAGTAGCAATTTCTAGCCCTAGAAACAAAGCTTCATATTCTATTGTATTAGTTGTACATTGAAAAGATAGCATAAAATAATATTTGAATGTGGTACCTGATGGGGATATAAATAGAACTCCAGCTCCTGATCCCTCTTTTGTATAGGCTCCATCAAAGTACATCTGCCACAAACCATTATTTTGTATAGATAACTCCTTCACTGAAGGATCAACATTTTCACACTGGTGATCACTCCTTTTGATTCTAAATTTTTCCATGTCAATGTCAACACAATAATTAATATCTGTATCCTTAAGTAATTCTATCATGTGAGGTGTTCTTCCCTCTCTAGATATCTTTACATTATTTCCAGCTATATTAAAAGTGGGATAGAACAGGTCACACTGAATACTGCCACCCATTGAAGCACTCCATTTTCTAGATAACAACATGCCATAGTGTGGTGGTATGTCAACCACCAATACACTCATAGTTAACACTGTATCTGGATAGATGGCTAATTTGTAGGGCAGGGCTTCTATAGTTCCCACAAAAGGGATGTCTACTTGTAAACCCATGGATCTCATAATTTCTACAGGCATTACTGTATTTGATGCTCTTGAATCTATCATACAATGTTTAGCATCTTTCCATTTATAACCAATGTCAAGAAAAAGGGGTCAACAACCCTTGCAGAAGTGTTTGTGTTCAAGTAGATATGAGGGATCTCAGAGATCATCCCCTCAGGCTCCTTTCCCTTGTTGTTAAGTTTCTTTTCAATATGCTCTATTTTCTGAGGTTTTATCAATGACACATTATTCAATACTGACAGGATTTTATCTTTATGTTATTTTATTCTCATCATCTCAAGGAATGGGACCTTCACAGTCATCTGAGATAAGCATTATCCCATATCAACTAGAGTATAATTTACATCAATGGTTTTAGATTTTTCTACAATAATATTATTCTCTTCCACCTAAATATTCACAGCAAGTTCTTCCCTCCTTGATTTCTTATTTTCCACTTTAGGGAAGAAGAATAGGATTCTGTCTCTTTAGCCTTTTCTACATGCACATCTTTTTTCTCACTAGCTTTGTTTACTATTTTGACCTTAGGTCTATTTGTATTTTCCCCAGGTCCATCATTTTTAGGTACATATTTGGCATCTGCTTTGTTTTCTTTTACAAATATGCTTGATGGTTGACTACAATAAGAAATAAATGCTAAATCCTAGTGGAGATTGTGTATAAGATTGTTGTCAAATCTCAGAAAGCCATAATTGACAGAGTCATTCGAGGCAGAGCTGAATTGCAGAAATTTCGCTATCTATGTCCAGAATTTGCAAAACAGGTAAGTTAATCTGACAATAAATTCCTGAGCATTTGTGAATTAAATTGGCATTAGGGTTTTGTATTGTGAATAGATTGTCTGCATATGAGAATTGTAGCTATCTATCTAGAAACCCTAAAATTAAGAATGCCTCCTAGAAGAAAGATTTTAGGGAAAATTGATTATCTAGAGAGGAATGTATATGGGGATCTTTTACAATAGTTAAATGAATCAAAAAATGATACTTCAAAGGTTAAGGAATTGGTTCCAAAATCATCTCATTTAAAAGTAGGAGAGGTTTTGAATGATAGGGGTGGATGGGCATGAGATGCCAAGACTAGTGTAGCTGGTTTGGATCTATTTAAGCTAGATTTTAGTCAGAGAAATGATTTCACTCCAGAAAAAAATATATGGTAATTGGATGTGGGAAAGTTAATAGTCCCTAGTGTGTTCATGGATACAGATTTATCAGTTCAAATTGCCAAAAAGTATGACAATACTTCTAGGGTTGTGTGGGATGTAAATGACAGAGCATTAGTGAGCATATCAGCTGAAGAGATAAGGGAGGTTTTCAAGTTAAACCATCCTTCAATGCAAATGGAAAATATTTATTGATATAAATTCAAATAATTTTATAAATCTTAGAGAAACTACCTCAGAGAAAATCCTTTGAAGGGATTTTTTTAATAAGATAGGAGGCTTAGTTGTTGTTGGCCCTAATACACCTAAACCTTTCAAATTGGACTGTTTCAATCCAAGAGCCAAAATAATGTACAATGACCTATGTTGTGTTTTCAGAGAAGATGAAGAAGAAGTAATGCCTATCCCTTATATGTTCATGATGGTCCAAATTCTACACCCACATATGGCTATCATTTTTTATTTTTCCACCCATCTTGTTGAACTGATTCACCAGGGTTTGATTGAAGACATTATATTTTTCCATTAGTATATATAAGGAAAAACATGATGAACACCATTAGATTACACTACACTGACAGATATGGCACAACACTACCCGATGCCAAGGTTGCCTGATACTACCAAGTACAAAGCATCCCAACAAACACTATTCAATTTTACCCAATGACAAAAAGGACAAAGGAACCTGACGAGTAACCAACAGTGCAACCCGGAAAAACATAAAAGAGTGGAACCTGATAGATGAAGGGAACCCAAAAATAAGTTCAATAAATGAACACCGATAGACTTTCAGTTCAACCCAAGGATCAAGAACTGATAGTCAATTACATCCCGCAAAAAGTGGATCTGACTTTCCACATTAGATAAATCACTGAAATTTTATATTTAACTTCTTGATTTGTTTTAAATCCATTATGTGTGGAGAAATAAATGCAATTATATTTTTTTTAATCAGTATAACCATTTTAAAATATGCAAACTAAAGAATCAAGGTCAATTTGTATACCTTTGATCAAGAGTTAACATTGTAATGCATGATTCTAGAATAGGTCAAATACTTGTATAAATAGATGCTCAATCAATTATGAACATTTTGTTCAATGATGATTATAGACACTAATATAATATAAGGATTAGACAAGAGAATTCATGTAGAAGGACAGAAAAGGATCAATTCAGTTTCAAGAAATGAACACAGGGTACCGATGAGTAGGAAAAGGTATTAATCAATCACTATAGGTGATATTCATATTCTATGAGCTTTAAAGGATCTGTAATCAGAAGTTATAGATTGCATATAGTCAGGTCAAACATATTGTACTCATTCTAAAAAGTGTAGTACACTTAAGAAATCCTTTCAAGGAAGGTGGACTTAACAGTCCTCTTGTAAATCTCTTAACTGAGTGCACACTTCATTAGTGTTGTTAAAAGCTCTTAACAAAGTAGATCTTAACAGGTCTCCACTTTAATAATCCTAATAGGGTAGATCATCAGAAGTGGTCAATTGTAAGCCTTTACTGGCTGCCTTCCATTTTGTACATAGTGAACTTTTGTGGGTGCCATCCCCACTGCAGTGTTTACTTCCTAACATGAGTTTTCTATGATATCATATCTTGTGTTATGTGTCTATTATTTTCATGAATGTTTCTATGAATGCTTCATACAATTAAGATTATGAATTAATAATACATCCATAAGAAAGAACATTAGATATGGTCGATAATATACTAAGATTGCTTACTAATGAAGAATGGTGAAAAGAGTTAAAAGTTTTAGAGGTACTGATTCACCCCTCCCCTCTGAGTACTACTTCCCATTAATACCAACAATTCATATCAGAGTTAAGTCTCTTCTTGGAAAGCTTAAAGGCTTAAGAGAAAAGATCATACAATGGAGAAGTACAAAATTGATAAAAATATTGAGAATAAAAAGATTGAAATTCAAATGTTCTATAAACATTATAAAGAAGCGAGAATCGAGATGAGAGAGCTGTTGGATGAGAGAAAAAGTATGGCAACTTGGAGCAATGAAAAATATTATCAAGAAGAAGAGATTCTATATTTCTTTGAGTCTTCAAGATCAACTACAAGCAAAGCATCAGATACATCAGAAGAGAACATCACAAATCTAAAGAAGATCAATCAACATATGACAAAGCAAATAAAGATGCTGCAAATCGGTCAAGAGACCTAGATGGTAAGAATGATTGATGTAATGAGTTCTACTAGACAAGCTAAAACAAAAAGAACACTAGCTATTGATGACATGAGGAAGATTACAGAGAAGCTACAAGAAAAGGAGTTATAAATTCAAAGACATGCTGAGCATCACCATGAGATTAAAAATTAGATTATTCTTATGAGTCAAGAAGAAAACAGAATGAATATAGAACTCATTGAAAGAGTATAGGCTATCGGTGAACTAAGAGAAGAGAATGAAAAACCAAAGAATGAGGTTAGAGTTCAGAAACAACATAATGAAATTATTAGAAAGGTTGAAGAAAGAAATAAAAGAATGGATGATTTTATTGAAGGACAACAAAGAGTCAACAACAATAATAGTCTAGGCTTTACCAAAAATGGAGAATCATCAAATCAAGCCAATCCAAAGAATGTCTATGAAAATAAAGACCTAGAATGCTTACATGCAAACACTGTGGAAAGCAAGGCCACACATCAAATATATGCAAAGGAAAAATGAAAGGTATTCCTAAATCTACATCTTCATTCATAGGATTTTTGTTATAAATGTAACAAGAAAGGACATAAAGCATATTAATTTAAGTCTAAGATGGATCAACCAAAGAGGGAAACCTACATAGACAAATACTTTCCTACATGAAAAATGAATGGGCACGCAAGTATTGAATGCTGGAAAAATAAAAGGCAAGCATGAAAGCCTAAAGGTCAAGAAACTCCCTATCAACCAAAGAGAATCAATAATCAATATTTATAGGACTACAGTACATGGAAAAATTGTACATGTGGTAGATATGGTCACATTTCTAAAAATTTCATGAAAGCATGGACCAACAGGTCTAGAGGATGGACAAACCCTGAAATGGCATGCTTACATTGTCATAAATTTGGTCATCTCAAGAAAGACTGTAGAGACCGAATGAAAGAGACAAGAATATATCCAATGGAAACACCATTGAAGATATCCAAAGGGCTAGAGACAAACTGTGGAGAAAATATTCAAGCAATGATGAAGCTGGACCAAGAAATGCAAATGGTGACACCCCATCCAATGGATCTGGTGACATCACCACCCCCACTGAAGCTGAATAAGTAAGTATGGAACTGCACTACACCAAGTCATATTTTGCATCAGTTCCATTATACAAATTGATAGATAGTCAAAATATGCATAAATAAAGATGCATATTATGTTACTTGTTACAATTCTGAGAAAACAACCGCATCGGTAAACACATACCAAAAATCATTGGTGAACAAAAAGGATGAGCTGTCTACACTTACCGAGCATTGTCTGTCAACACATAGAATGGCTAAGTTGCTAATGTAACCCGACACCTATCGGTAAGGAAGAAAATTTATAAAGTTATCTTAACACAACACTGATATTTGTTGGTGAAAGAAAAAATCTTATCAGCTATCCAGAGTATCCTGTCAACACCAACAATGTTAATTAAGAAGTCTTCTCGATGAACTCCATCTTCATGACCCGACGAGCTGTTAAGCATTTATGATAGAATTAGGGAAAAAGTCTATAAATACTCAGTGGGAGAACTTCATTTCTCACACGTGATTTGAAGAGAAAGAGAAGAGAAAAAATAGAGAGATAAGAGATCAGATAGTAGAGCGACCTCAACTTGATCCAGCGCACTCCAAACATATCACTCACCAGTTTCACGGATTGAAGTAAGTAGCAAGCGCAACAAAGAACTATGTTATTATTTTCAAGAAAGCCCTAAATTTGAAATATGATGGAAACCACTTCAAGAACCATAAAGATTAAGAATGATAAGAAGAATGTGGTTAAGTTGATAAATAACAACACCTGTGTGGAACCCAAGTATAAGATATACCCAAAGATTGCATCGCAACCCGATGACTCTGGCACATTTTCAAAAATTCCACCTAGGGTTTTGCTGATAGAGGAAGTAAGGTCCTACATTCACTCCAAGATCACTGAAATAGGTGATCTGGAGATAGACCAAGCTTACAAGAAGCTGTGTGATGCAAAAGGGAACCAAAAGGAAGAGCACAAAAACTTAGAGATTAAAGGGATAATTAATGCCCTTTATTTCCTGAGGGTTTTCAAAACTAACCGGATTAGGTTAGTTTTGAGGAGAATACATGACCATAAGTTTTGGTTAGATGAACCTAAGAAAATCACTAAGGATGTGTTGCATGCTGTAACTGGTTACCCGATAACCGACAAACTTAAGGCACACAAGCATCCCTCAAGGACAGAAGTTGAAAATCTCACAAAAGCTATGTGGGATAACAGAGGTCTCAAGGTAAACACCATCACCAATAAGGAACTGAGGTTCGGTGCATGTGTAATTGGTTACAAGATCTTCTAGGCAAGCAGGCTAAACAACATAGCTTCAAAAATAGTAAGAACAACTTACAAGATAGTGACAAAGGGAATACAGATGGATCTATGTGAGATCCTATTGAAACAACTTGATGAGAACATGACAACAATCAGGTTTGCAAAGACAAACAAGTTTGGTTCACTCATCATGTGTATATTCTTTTAATTTCAAGAATACTTTCCTTCAGTAGGCAAAGTAAAGTGGGACACTACCAAACTAGTCACACTGAAAATTAGTGAACTTATCAAGTCACTAGGAGACAATTTTGATTCAGTGATGACTACATACTTCCTTGAATTCAAGGAAAAGATGATGGAAAGAGTGAGGATCCCTGAGAAATTGATTGAGAAATGTAGGGATGAGATATGTTTTATGGTAGATACAAATTTCACTCACATAAAACTGGTTGTACCAAGGAAATCTTGGTTAGCCCCTCTTGACTATGAAATCAACATAGATCAAGCAACCAATGCAACTGATGCATTGATCAATGAACCACTTGATAGAAAACAACCAAGGTTTGACACATATGAAGAGGCTAAGTCTAAGATAAAAACAATCCTAGTCATCAAGAAGACTGTCAACAAGAAGAATAAGATGGCTAAGAACCTTGAAAAGATTCTATCGGTTAATGAGTAGGAAAAAGAACAAACAAAGGAAACCGAGGAATAGGGTACCATCAGTAAAGGACAAGATGAGAAAAAATCATATTCTGAGGCAACTGAGTTTGATACACCTCCACCTCCTAAAAGGAAATAGAGAACAAGGATCTAAACAAAAAAAGATACTACACCTCTGAAGAAAGGTCAAGTGAGGACCTATAAAAGGAAGCAGCAGACAGAGAAACAAATTGTGAAGGAAACACCTACAAAAAGGAGGAAAAGAATGGTTAGGACCAAAGCTTACATTGAAGATTCCAAAGAGGATGATCCTGATGTAAGCAAGAAAATTTTTCTCACTAGAAAAATTGATGAAATTGCTGAGTCAATTGCTACTACCAGTACAATGAATGATAGGAAAATCAGACAATGGGATAAACTTGAGCCAGAGAACCAAAACAAGATACAAGATGCAATAATCAGGGAAATGGTCAAGTTTAAATATGTACCAGTAGAATTTATAGGAAAAATACCCAAAGATCTGGGTAATAGAATTTCACAATAATGGTCATATTCTCTACACACCAAAAAGGAAGAAAGGGAGAGGGTACTTGTCACACTTATGCCTCCTGAATTAAAGATGGAAGAAATCAAAGACATAATGAAGAAGCACTCAAGAAAATTTGTAGCTAAAATAAGAGCTTACAAAGTGCTAGAAGATAAGTTTATAGAGATGCATAGCATGACTGAGAACAAATGGAGACAACTCTTAGATCTACCTGTAGAGTCAACAAGTTGTGAGAATCAATTACTTCTCACCGACACACCTCATGTAGAGGAGGAGAAATATAATGCAAGTCCTAAGCACATTGATTTGGATAATGTAGATAATGCTCAATTGACTTAGACCAAGTCATGGATGGTCTTGACATTCAAGACATCACTCATTATGACTCTGGTAAGGATCCACAAAAAGAAGATGATGTCATTTTTATCTCTTAAGGGTCAAACCAAGAAACAAGAATTGGAGACCAAAATAAATGATGACATGGATGTTGCTGATGAAATATGGCTAGACACGTCTATTATTGACATCACAGGTCTAGACCTTGCTGATCAATTACAAAAAGATGAAGATGTCACTACTCAACAAGATGAAACTAATGAGCAAAACACACTTCTAGATGCAGCACAGGTGAGCACTCAAGATAATATGCCAGTGTTGATAAAGGCAATAAATATGCTAGAAGGCAATGAACAATCATCTACAGTAGATACAAGCATACTCAAAGACAAGGGTGATGCAGAGAAGGACACAACTAATGCACCAAAGGATAGAAATATAGAACAAGCTGCAATCAATGATAAAAAAGATAAGTCTATTGATCTGAATAAGGAAGAGGATAAACAAAAAGTACAAGACAAGAAGAAAGAAAAAGGTGAAGAAGAAAAAATAGATGAGCAAGAGAAGAAAGTAGAAGAGAAATCTATAGAAACACCCAAGGTTGATGGAGAGACATCTTCACCAAACCAACAAGTGCACTCTGAGTAGAAAACAAAAGAAGCATCATCAACAAAGCCTTCACCGAGCGCATCTAAGAAGACAAATGAACTATCAATGGTAGTTCATACATCTGCGTCCACACAAATATCAAGGAAGAAGAAAAGAAAGAATAAGCATCCAGTTACTCTGGATGAAATCATTGAGATTCCAATATGTGATCCCAGGACATTGGATCCAAATGAATTGACAAAGTATGGAAAACTTTGTGAAAGGAAAGAAATGCAAGAAAAGTTGAGAAAAGCCACAAAAGAAGAAAAGGTACTTGAAGTTGCACAAGGAATACTTTAGAAAATTGTCCTTGACATAGATGTTGATCAAACAGCCCCAATGCTTGATCAATTAGTGGTTCTCACAGATACAATCACATCTTAGAACATAGATGCTGAGAAGCCTATGGAGGATAGACTTGAACAAAAATATGAGTTCAAGTTAGATGAGAAGATAAGCCAAGAAGTGGCATTACAAAAGGTAAAGCTTTTTGAATTGGTTAACACAGTAGACCCAATTATTTCAAAATCTATAGCATTAATTCAGAAATTATGTTTCTGAATTGGTTAACATAGTAGACCCAATTATTTTAGAAGCTATAGCCTTAATTCAAAAATTATGCACGCTAGATCAACTCACAAAGGAGTATACCGAAAAGATAGCACAAATAGATGTTGATCTTCAAACAAGTGCACAAAGTCTCACAAATAGTGAAGAGGCAATCAAATTGCACAAAGAAAGCTTGAAAGCTGAGACAAGACATACAAATTGAAGAAACCAAATTTAGAGATGAGGTAAATGAGCTTCAAGCTCAACTCTTACCGACACTCTCATTACTATAGAAACATATGAAAGAGGCAAGAGCACTTATATCCACCCTAGAAATGTCTATCCTAGACATCATTTATGATATGCATTCCTGAATTGAGCTAGAGCACATGGCACTAGAACTACTCAAAGAAAAATGGGAGAAAATGCTCGAAGATATCAAGAACACCCACTCCCACATTCTTGACACATTGTAAGTTACACATTTTTGTCACATTTTTGGCAACTTATAAGTTGTACCATTTTTTCATGAGTATCAAATAAAGGGGGAAATGATATGTATAGTCAACAGTAAAAGGGGAATGAAAGGAAGAAATTATTTGTACAGTTAGTCATTTGAAAGAGAAAAGAACAATAAATGTATATTATAGAGGCAAGTATACATGTACATATACTTATACTATATCGATGCATACAGTTAGGGGATTCATAGAATGACAAGGATATATACATGGTGTACATACTAAACACCTTAGTATTATGCACATATTAGTTTTTGATACTAATGTCAAAAGGGAAGATTGAAGACATTATATTTTTCCATTAGTATATATAAGGAAAAACATGATGAACACCATCGGCTTACACTACACCGACAGACAGTGAACAACACTACCCCACACCAAAGTTACCAGATACTACCAAGTACAAAGCATCCCAACAAACACTATTCAGTGTTACCCAATGAAAAAAAGGAAAAAGGAACCCAAAAAGTAACCAACAGTGCAACCTAACAAAACAACAAAGAGTGGAACTCGACAGATGAAGGGAACTTGACAATCAGTTCAATAAAGGAACACCGACAAGCTTTTAGTTCAACCCGACGATCAAGAACCAATAGTCAATTACATCTCGCAAAAAGTGGATCTGACTTTCCACTTCAGATAAATCAATGAAGTTTTATATTTATCTTCTTGATTTGTTTTAAATCGATTATGTGTGGAAAAATCAATGTAATTATTATTGTTTTAATCAATATAACTATTTTAAAACATGCAAGCTAAAGGATCAAGGTCAAGTTATATACCCTGGATCAAGAGTTAACATTGTAATGCATGATTCTAGAATAGGTCAAATACTTGTATAAAAAGATGCTCAATCAATTGTGAACATGTTGTTTGATGATGATTGTATCCACTGAGAGCATCTAAGGATCAAACAAGATAATTCATGCAGAAGGATAGAAAAGGATCAATTCATTTTCAAGAATAGAACACAGGATACCGATGAGAAGGAAAAGGTATTAATCAATCGCTATAGGTGATATTCATATTCTATGAGTTGTAAAGGATATGTAATCAGAAATTATAGATTGCATACAGTCAAGTCAAACAAATTGTACTCATTCTAACAAGTGTAGTACACTTAAGAAATCCTTTCAAGGAAGCTGGACTTAACAGTCCATTGTAAATCTCTTAACCGAGTGCACACTTCATTAGTGTTGTTAAAAGCTCTTAACAGAGTAGACCTTAATAGGTAACCACTTTAATACTCCTAACAGGGTAGATCATTAGAAGTGATCAATTGTAAGCCTTTACTGGCTCCCTTCCATTCTACAGATAGTGAAGTTTTGTGGGTGCCATCCCCACTGTAATTTTTACTTCCTAACAAGAGTTTTCTGTGATATCATATCTTGTGTTATGTTTCTATTATTTTCATGAATGTTTCTATGAATTAAAATTATGAATTAATACTACATGCATAAGAAAGAACATCAGATATGGTTGGCAATACAGTAAGATTGCTTACTAATGATGAATGGTGAAAATAGTTAAAATTTTTAGAGGTACTGATTCACCCCTCACCTCTCAGTACTACTTCCCATTAATCCCAACAATAGGAATAAAAAGTGAAAAGGTATCCAGGCCATTTAGATGGTATTCCATGCTCATGCATATGATCTTGTTTAAAAATGTTGACTACTTTGAAGAGGAGACAGATTTAATGAGAATCAAGGATGATGAAGAAATGCCAGTTCAATTATGGAATGCCAACATGTCATGGGACATAAAGGAGGCCAATTACATCACCTTTGATAGGTATTTTTATTCTAGGCTTAGAGCCTTATTATTCACAGAAAATCCTAGAATCCCTAAAGGTTTATTGACTCTGTTGAGACCAAAGAAATTTACTCAGTCCATTCAAATAGTACACAATTGGGGTGATATTATTTTATACCTTGTGTCAACTGTATTCAGAGTTTATGGTTTCTAAAGAGTCCTAAATATACTACCTTATCAGGTTCCACTCAAAATAGGCATTGCATAAGTACTTAGGCAAATTGGTGACCTACAAGAGGATGCATTGACAGGAAAAGGGAGGCACCATTTTCCCTACTATTACAATTGTTCATCAATTATTATTAAAAAAGGGGGATGGACATATCTACACAAATACTTAGAGCCCTATCATATGACAACATCAATGATGTGATGTGATGATACTGAAGGTTTCCTCAGTGATATGTTTAGAAAGAGAACAAAATGTCTGATATTAGACTATCAATTTCACTTTCCATAGGACATTATCATAAATGATTTCAATTTCTAAGAACAAGAGATTACGAAAGAAAAGTGGATTTTTTACAAAATTACTCTGGACTATGTCCATGTCCATCATTTTAATAAAGGATATGACCTTTTAAAGGAGTTTAATCCTTGGGCCAAAAAGATTGATACATTAATGAAAACATTTGAGGATATCATGCATGCCTTGAACCAAAAGAAAGAAAAGGTTATATAAGAAGAACCAGAAAAGGATAAGGAAATTTTGAATAGGGTTATCTCTACTAAGGGTTTTCCACCAGGAAGATATGTTTTGCAACAAAGAAAGGGACACATCATGGTGTTTCCAAGGATAGAGGCAGTTTCTGTTTCAAAAGGAAAGAGACACCTGGAATCAGATGCACAATTATTGCCATCTCCCAAAGGAAAAGGGTAGAAGAAAAGGAACAACAATAAGAAGATGTTTACTCCCCCTCCAAATCCCCATTATATATGGATGAGAAAACTATTTGTGAGTCATTATTGTAGATAGGAAATGCAGACCAAATCTTTGTAACATCTCAAGAAATACAGGAAGGGATGCCAGAGGCTCCTAAAAAAGCTGAGATAGATTTGACAGTTGTAGAATTTGAAGGAAAAGAGTAGGATCTAGTTACCAATAAATCTAGTGATGAATTCATGTCTAATAAGGATTTTATCAAGGCAAGGGAATTTTTGTAGTTCTTCTAGAGAATTAATATTAATAAATTCAAAGAAACATGTCAGAAGAGGCAAACAAATCAGCTTGATAAGGATAAAGATGAGATTGAAACAAAGGTAAAGAAGGAGATGATAGCTAAATTTAATAAGATCACTCCCGAAGAAGGCCGAGAGCTGGTTAAGAAGGAAGGAGTCCTTATTCTTCTAGAATGGGACATTTCTAATGCTATAGTTTTTGATGCTATCAGGAAGGAGACTAAACCAATGCATACCAGTGTAGTGTCTACAGGTGTTAATTTCACTGAATACCATGCAACATTGGTAATGTGGTCATTAAAGAAGAAGGATAATAAAAAAATTCATGGGCGTGATCAAGTCAAACATTTAGGTAGCTTAGTAGTAAGGAGAGTTGCAAACACTTCAGGGGTAGAGGCACCTGGCCTAACAGTAAAATCTACAAAATTTATCCTGAAAGTGGCAGACAAGAAAGAAGAAGAAATTAAAAAGTTAAGGACAGAACTTGAAGCAGTTTTGAAGGCATACAATGATGAGAGGATAAAATACATAGAGAAGGACAAGAAAATTGCTTTATTAGAAGGTAAACAGTTAGATCAATTTTCTCCTCAAAAGATGATAACACAACATCCACAATAGCCTTCCTCATCTAGTCCAATTGTAACCTTTCCTCCTTCCCCCATGCAACCAAGTCCTATTACAAAGACAAACTTGGAGTTAGAAAAAGAGAGATTAATTGCTAAAAAAACCAAATTGGAAGAGAGTAGAAAAAAGTGGGATGATGATTGCACAAAGTTTAGGGAAGTACAGGTATGGATACAAAAAAAATATGAAGATAAGATACATGCCACACTTATGCATTTTATTGATGATTTGAATCCTCCATCCATTTACTTGCAGGGTAAGGAAATTATGAGCATACTAAATGATTACAATGCTGACAAGGATAAATGGGACCTGATTATGAACAGATGGAGAGGAAAAAGGGAATATTTGAAGTAATTTTATTCCATTTCCAAGGAGGAGAATAATGTGGACATTGTGCTAGCTACCACCTACAAGTGTTTTAAACTTTTAGTTGATTTGGACATCAGGAGGAATATCATCATAAAAAGGTGGAAACATTGAGAAAGGAGTATTCAAAGGACTGTTATGAGATGTTCCCAAATATATTAAAGAAGAGTGGAAAGATAAAAAGAGAATCCTTGTGGATGAACCAAATGAATTATGAATTGGAAATAAGGACAAACATCATCATCACTTTGGAAACTACACTTTTGTTTGTCCAAACTGTTGAAATTATTAACAAAGCCAAGTCATTTTTTTATTTTTGGAAAGAGGAAGTTGAGAAGGAAAAGGTTAGTTGGGAGGAGCTTAACAAAAAAAGGATGAGGTCATCAATTTCCCTTGGCTGAGTGATGAGGTGTTCACCTCTTGGAAAGAAAAATACAATGCGACCAACCAAGGAGAAGATGATGTGGTGTAAAAAGAAACAAGTGGCAGTGCTTCCCAACATTTTGAACTAGATAGGTAAAAGAAAAAGATCATACATAAGAAGACCAAAGAAACAAAATCCAGGTGGAAAATTCTAAACAACTCTAAGGCAGTTGCAGTAACCAGGCGGTCAGAAGACAAAATGCTTAGGAAAATCTTGTAACAAAGTGGTTATCACCTCACTTGTTATTTTGTATTTTGTGGGAGCCATGTATTTCGTCCTCATTCCAATTGATCTGTAGCTTGTTGCAATCCTATTCTATAAAAGGATTCCCAAGATCATTGGAAGGGGATAGAAAATTGAGATTGTAAAACATTCTATAAAGTTTTTAGTCAGGGAAATATAGTAGAAATTATACTAGATTAGTTTCAAGACTAGAAATAAAGTTTAAGGTATGTAGCATTTTATTTAGGTGATTGTTATTGATTACATCTTGTAAAAAAAAGTTTGTTTCCTCATACTTAATACAAATATATTGGTTCCAATCTCTCCTGTGGTGTTCATTTGATGAGTTATGAATTTTCCAATTCATTAGCATAGATGTTATCCATGTGTATGTAGTTGTTTTAGATTTTTGATCAAGGATGAAATTAAATGACGCTCTAATTAATACATAGATTCATCTGGGTGTGCAATATGATTTAATGAGTATTATGGGTTTGGTATAATTGTATTCATGGCTTGGAAGCTTTGATAATAATCAACTTCTATATATTGTATTTGTTTCAAGAGTATAGCCCAATGGGTAAGGCACTGATCTGAGACTGGTAGTTCTTATATTGTGACATATCTAGTTATAAGATGGCTATGTTTCTTCACATATAGACATAAAATCCAATAAGTCTTGTATCTTTATAATTTTTTGTGTTCTATTCATCTCATGCTCCATTTTATGGTCAATGTTCAATGGATAATTAGCCATTTATCTAGTATCTCCCAGATATGTTGAGCTTGTGTGAGATTTCAGCTTGATTGAAATCTTAAGGAATAGTTGAAAGTGTTACAGGGTGTCCCCCCTTGGCTTAGAAGAACCAAAAGTGTAGAATTTTGGTAGGCATGCTTATCAGTTGGTCCTTTTGAGTATATTGATAAATAGTTGGAGTTGGCTTCTCTTTAAGATCTTGTCATAAGGTGAAAAGGTTGCTGTCTAATGATTACAACATAAAAAGGAACCAACAAAATTGTTGATATACTTGAATTTTTTATTGCTCCTTAAATGCTTGAACTCAAATGAATGTTTGATGGAATAGATATTAAATTCTTTCTTCGGTTTATAAATTCTTACCAAAATGAGGGGAGAAATTTGATTTTATACCTCACCAATCCATGGCAGGGCTCTAAACTTGAAGGAGTCTGATGCGGGTTTGAACATATCACTAAAATTAAATAATAGTTGCAACATTCAAATTTTGGCCCAATTTATGGGGTACAAGGTGAATCAAAAGGTTAGGGGCAAGTTGACTTACCTTTTACCTAACTAGCATACCTATAATAGCCAATCAGGGCTCACATTTGAATCAAGGGTCAATTTAGATGTGGGGACACCTAAAACATGCACAAAATTAAGGTATAATATCAAAATAAATATAAAAGGCCACCCATTATAAAATAGAGCCTATGTATGTAATTGGCAATTGAGTGGATGAAATAATTAAATGGGCACACATAAGATTAAAGCCCTCATATAAACTGAATTAAGATAAGGTTCATATTTAACTATGTACTAATTAAATACATAGCAAAGTCATATAATTCATGGAGAAACGGACACACATTAAAATGTGTGCTGAGTAAGCATGGAATTGGACACCTTAAGAAGTATGTACAATGTATGATGCTACATTTAACCCCCACTTTAGCAAGAGTGTGAGCATGCACACATAGTCATGGTAAAGAAGAAGAAAGAGAGATTGATAGAGAAATGATCACGGGAAAGACCTAAAATAGATAAGACGTCATTAAGTTCAAGGGAAATGGCCCCAAAACCATGGATCTTAACTTGTACAACCACATGCAAGGAAACAAAAAAGAAAAACAAACCTAAGAATTTTTTAGTAAGGCTCCAAGTCAACTAGTTGAAGAGACGTCGATAATCAAAATTCCTCAACCGCTATTATCACACTTGAAATGCTATTGCAAGAGAAAAAATGGTCCCATAGAAAGAGAAAGAGAACCCATCAAAGATGAGACAAGCCTCCATGATCAACCCCTATAAATGTGTGTTACATTTATGGGATCATGGAGGTGAGAGAGAAGAAAAATCATGAATTAAACAAACTAGAAAAGTGTGTCATGCTAAGTGATCCATCAAAGAACATAAATTCTAACCAATAAACAGTTTTGTTATGTTGTTTTATCCATGAGATAAAAGAGGAGGAAAAGTAGAAAGAAATATAAAAATTTATGTTATGCTACTGCCACCTAGGATTCAGACAGAGAGAGAGAGAGAGAGAGAGAGAGAGTCTATAAATCCATGTTATGCTAGTCAACCCATCACAAGGATAATCTAAAAAAGTATTGAATGCATGGAAATCCACAAAAAATGGATTATCCAAGGAAAACATGGTATCTAAGAAAATTCACCATAAGGATTTCCTCAAGGAGCATTATATCCAAAATAATTTGCTAGATAATACACAAGAAGGCCACATATATGCACCATCATTAAGGTAAAAACATGAATCTATGATGACATTTAAGAAAAAGAATAAAAAGGATACAAACCTTCAACACCAAGGAGATAACCTTTAAGAAATAATGTACATGAAACCCTAGTGAAAGAGTAATAAATATTTTGAGACAACAAAAGAGATAGTTATAAAAAATAAGATGTCTTGAAAAAAGTGTAAATGGATCCTTGGGAGGGAGAGATCTTTATTCTAACACTTTTACATCCAAGAAGAGATCTTGATAAAAATAACAACTTTGATCAAAAGAGGAGATGGAGAATAGGAATTCATTTTTATCCTCCTATTGCTAGGTAATAAGGGATTCTTTTTGTAGGATGAAACACTTTAAGAACCCAAGTAATGGATTTTTTTTTATGATATAAATGTGATTTAAAACAAGGAAGATGTTGTAAACAAGGATATAAATTTATTGAAACAGAGAAAGTCCTCAAGTAGATCAAACAATTCAATGCTTGAAAGAAAATCATGCGATAAAAAAAACCACTTAACCAAGAGAAAGTGGATTCATAGAAAGGATATTAGATTAAAGAGATAACCCTTGCTTCCCAATCATGAATAAAAGGAAAAGAAGGAAGGATAATCAAGGATACAAACCTTCCATATTTATAGGTAAGGGGATACTTGGTGAAGGACAAGATATTATGTATCCCAAGTGAGAGATCATTTATAGTAGACACACACTTTCAAGAAAGGAAAAATGTTATAAACATGGTTGTAAACCTTTTGAAAAAGAGAAAGAATCCTCATGTAGAACAAAAAATTCCATGCAATAAAGGCTATCATGTTATAAAAGATACAAATCAAAAAAGGGAAAATGGGTCCTTAGGAAAGATAGAGGATTAAAACTCTACCATTTCCCTTCAAGTATCAAGAAAAGGATAAGAGAGACTATTATTTTTCTCACAAAGTATGATTATACCTAAAATTGTACAATCATGAATGAAAATTAGCCCCAAAAGGATAAGGTATAAATGTCACATAGTTTAGAGAAACATAATAGGAAGGTAGATTGTAGTGCCTGTCCCATTTTCATTTTGCATGACATCATGAGGGATGTGGCTTCAACTCTATTTATACTTATATTGCGTGATCAGGTTGGACTCATGTGAGGCTTGTAGCTTTAGGGTGATCTTATTTATGTCATTACATTGACATGTTGTTTATATGCCTTATGCTTGGTTGTGTGAAACATTAAATTGTGGCTGGTTGTATACCTGATTCATGATAATACCTTCTAAGGCCCTTATTCTAAGTTTTGAGGACTCATTTTTTTCTTGTGTTTTGATCTGATCTTGAATCATTTATGTGGTTCAATGAATATTCTTGTATTATGATTTTATACTGGCATTGTGCCATGCACCTAGTTTAGTTTGTTCTTATGTTCATTCCAAGATTATTGTTATGGTTATGATGGTATTTGGCTTATGAGACATTGTTGATTATGTAGCTTATTATGTGAGTGATTGTTCCACTAATGTATGTACCACTAGCTATAGGGTTATGATTGTATCATGATGTCATTATTTTTTGATTATCTGTGTGATGTGATTAGGTGGTTACACTATGTGATGCATCGATTACCATGAATTATTTTAGTTATTCGTATAATTTATGATTTAAATGCTATATTATATTTTTATTACTATTTCGATCATATTTTCATGATGATGCTTGATGATAATATCTAGGGTAGTTTGCATTTGAGAATATTGGATTAATATGTGGGGATGGTTTTATTGGATTCCCTGTTACATTGTGTCTTTATGTTGTTAGATAATTTTTTGGATATTTGCACCAATATATATATGGGTGAATGCACAAAGTTACTAGTAAAAAAAGTGGCCACATGATTTAAAAAAACCCAAAATTTTAAGTAACCAAATCATGTTCTTCAAAACTTGAAATAACTTGATTGGGTTACAACTCAGTGAATACTGAGCCTAATTTCTTCAAAATGCGTACATGTTATGAAGAAGTAAAAATTCCACTTTTAGTTCTTCATAAGACGTAAGAGTTTTGAATAACTAAAAGCTTATTTTTAGTTCTTCATAATGTGTACATGTTTTACTTATCTAATAAAATTTATGTTCATATTCAAAGTATTATAGAACATGTATGCATTTTGATATTCTAATAATATTTATGAGATAAGTGAGGATAGATTAGGAAGATATAAGAGAGGGGAAGGAGATGAGGTAGACAAAGAGAACAATTTAAGAGAGAGAAAGAGATGGTGATAGGGGAAGGGATAGGAGAGAGAGAGAGAGAGAGAGAGAGATGCATATATAGACATATATATATATACATAAATATATATATACATAAATATATATAAATTTATACTTATATATCTATAGATATACACATATTATGTATTTATAATACTAAGTTTACATGGATATGTTTTTAATTGACAAAACGCGATCCTGTTTTGTAGAACTAAAAACATATGTTTAAATCATTGTACAAAACACGATCACATTTTGTAGAACTAAAAATATATATTTTTAATTATATAAAACATGATCACATTTTGTAGAACTAAACACATATGAAAAACCCAAATTATGCACATTGCATTTCTACTTCTAGATAACGCGATCATGTTTTTAGTGCTTAGAAACCTGATCGTGTTATTAATAAGTAAGAAAGACTATCTTAGCCTTACATAGCCCAATCAGGTTTTGAAATAGTTAAAAAATTGATCATGTTATGGTTAGGTAAGAGGGTTGGATAACACCCCTAAGGCTTGGGAGAATTTTTTCCCTCCATTTCTCTCCCTTTACATGTCCTTTGTTATTTCAGGTTGATTTTTCAACCTCCCCGTCATCAGAATTACACATCTTCAAGTAGGTATGTAATACCCACCTCTGAGTTTTCTTTTCTGTTTCGGTTGCCGAACTCTTTTATTCTTTTTCATGTATGTGTGGTTTATTTCAGTTGGTTTAGAGGAGATTTATGTATCACGTTTCAGTATGCTATTGAGTCATTGCTTAGAGTGTTTCACCTCTTATTTGCATATGATTTATAGTTATTTCATGATGTTGATGTATATGTTAGGATGTCATTTCGATCATGGTTTTCTGACAATACTGACCCTAGATTTATATGCACATGGATCATTTATATATTTTGTATTACTGTTTGGCATGCTTGATATGGTATGGGATAGAGTCGTAGTTACTTGCTTCGGCGAGATCCACACGATAAAATAGTCTCAACCATTGTTTGCTATATTATATGCATGTATGCTCATCTTTGTGATGACAGGTTTGCAGGTACCAGGCTACGTCTTCCTTGAAGTGGCAGGAGTGAGCGTTCCCTATCGCAATATCTCAATGGTAAGAGAGGGGAGATAGTATATAGGTCCAAATCCATACCCTAAACCCATATTTTTTCCTATTGATGGACAAAGAATCTGATTGACTACCCTAGTGTTTGAATCCATCAAGTGACGTGGATTCGTGAGCTTGTTTGTGTGTGTTGGGTTTTTGTTTCAGTTGATTGTCTGTTTCAGTTGATTATCTATTTAGATGAGTTTCAGGTCATTTGATGATGCTTTTAGCTTGATTTATTTAATGAATTTTCATGGTAAATATTAATGTTAATTATTGCACCTGTAATAGGGTTAAAACATTGATATATGAAATATATGGCTATTTAATAATTAAATA
>MU223419.1:1010063-1031773 GCA_018584345.1 Thuja plicata | reverse complement strand
CTATTTAATAATTAAATATTAATTAAATGCCTATATTTAATTAATTGATTTAATTATTAAGTCTTGATTAAAATAATTGAGATTTAATAAATATTAAATTCAATTAATTTTAATTAATTGTGCATAGCTGAATTACTGAATATCCTCTTAAGTTGCATGGTTAATTGATTTGTTTAAGTAAAATATTATCTCATGCATTTTCAATTTAACACTTTGCTTTGAAATTATAAAGTTGAGTTTCTGTTGCATGCTTTAAGTGGAATTGAAAATAAAGGAATTATCTTAATTAATAATTAGATAATTTATTTTTCCCTTTAGGGTTTTCACTTTTTGAAAACCTAATTGCTTGGATTATCTATATCTTTGTATTTGAGAACTTTTTGAAGGTTGTTCAATCAGGGAGAAGGAGAAATCAGGTGATTGGGATTTTGAGGAGGTTTGCTTGGAATTAGAATTCATCTTGCTTGGATTTGTGGGTTTGACAATCTCTTCTATTACTAAGGTAGGATCTTGAACTTTTCAATTGTAGTTTTCAGATCCCTGTCTTCTATGCATCTGAAAACTAGGATCCTTTGCTTGATCTTCTCTGTTTGTGTGTTTGGTGATTCTATTGATTAAAATGATGAAAAATGTGTTCTTGGATCCATTTGTGTTTTCTTTCATATTTGCATGTCAGATCTGTGATTATGAACATGAGGGTTTCATTTCTGGGAGTTGAATGTCAATTGGGCAAAAGGGTTTTTGTATGAAAGCTCTCTGTTTGAAGTTGCCCGTAGGGTTTCATTTTTAGGGAAAAATATCCTCCTTGATTGAGAATTTTGTTAATGTGAGAAATTGGCTTGAAAACCCTCAGATCTATGCTTAGCTCACCTTGAATTGAAGAAAATTTGTCTTCATCAGATGCATGTTGAAACCCTGATCAGATCTGTAAGGAAACAAGTTAAATGAATTACTTTGCATGTTTAGATCCAGAAAACTCTTCTTGAGGAAATAAATTATTGCATTTAAAAAAATGGATCTCCTTGTATTTATCTTCTTGCATGTTGAAAGGAAGGGAAAAATTCCTCCTTGATTACTCAGGAATTAGGTTAAAAAAAGGGGCCTATATTATTGAAAAATATAGCTTGTAAATTAACCTTGATAAGGAAAGAAAAATTCTCCTTTTTAGAAGTATTATTAAGTGGAATAAATAATTATTAAGATATAGAGCTTGCTATTTTTAATTGAAAAAAAAAATACAAACCTATTTTATCACACCAGTAAAAAAAAAAGGGATTAAAAAATATATATATATATTAAAAAAAAAAAAAAACTATTAACAAAAAAAGACCTTTTATAAAAATTTTGTTTTTTAAAAACAATTTTAATTATTGGTTGGTGGCAGGGGCCACCACACCCCCCACCACCTTGGGCACCGCACTGCTGATGCCACTGCCAAGGCAGTGGGCCCGCAGGGCTTGCGGTCACCACTGCAGTAGTAGTGGCCCGCAGAGCCCGTGCGGTTACCCACTACACTAGGCAGTGGGGCCGCCGGCTTGGCCGCGGGAAACATAGAGAGGGGTGGGGTCGAGCCCCCCCCCAGACATTTAGTTGTTTTTTTTTAAAATTTAATTTATTTAAATTGTTTTTTTAAAAGTTAGTTTTAAATTTTATAAAAATTAGTTTATATTTAAATTAAAATTTATTTTAATTCATATTTAAAGTTGTTTAAATTTTTATTTTTATTTTATTTAGTTGTAATTTAATGATATTTAATTAAATTTAGTTTTAATTTAGTCTTAGTTAAGTTTAGTTTAAGTTACTTTAATTTAGTCTTTCTGATGTAAAGTATAGCTTTATTTTTTCTTAAAGTGTGCTTTAATTTTATTTTCATGGACATTGAAAAGGGGTTAAATTATTGAATCTATTTATTATTAAATAGTTATTTAATTATGGGAAAAATTATTAATTTGAGTTGATATTAATAACTATTGGGGGGTTATCTCTGTATTTTTCCATTCTATTATAATTATAAGTCAAATTTGGTAATTATTTTAACAGGATAATTTATATGTGATGGGTTTATAAATTAACCTATAGGAGCTTAATTTGCATGTTCTTGAAGATTTATTTATAATCTGTTAGTAGTTGTATAGGATAAATGAATTTGCATAACTAGGTTATAAATTTTTTTATCGTCATGCTATCAATGCGTTTTATTTAGCTCCTTCTAGATGTACTTTTATGCCATGATGTGCGTGTCCTTTCTGTTGTGATCCTTATCATGTCAGTGTTTGTTGGGGTTTTGGGATATGAAACTTCATGGTGTCTGGTGTGAATTTCCAGTATATGTGTCTCTTTATGTCTTGTTGATCTGATTGTCTTTTCTGAACCTAGTGTTCTGAACTTAGGATATGTGATCCTTGAGAATGTCTCATATGGTTAGTGAGAACCAGTAGTTCCTATATGGGTAGGAACTAGTATATGAGTTTTATGAGATTGTATTTGACCTGGAGCTTAGGGGATGGATAGTTAGGTGCATCTTAGGGGAGTGGCTTGCAATAGGATTTCGGGGCCCAAAGAGGCTAGTCCAGGGTGACCTATTGTAAGTTGAATAATAAGTGATAACTTAATAATAAAGCTTGGGTATTACATTAAATACAAGATTAATTAGCATGTTGAGCATTCGGGGTCCAGAGTGACCAGTCCAGGGTAAACTCAACTAGATGATGCTTGAGGGTCTGGGGTCCATAGAGACCAGTCCTGGGTAACTCGAGTATACGACCATATGATGAAACTCCTATAGCATGTAGCCTAAGTCTCCTCCACAGGTCCTGTTGTACCTTTTTATGGTTGTGTCTTGGACACTTGGCTTTTGGAGTTAGTATTTGGTTTATGTTGGTATTTTGGATATCTTATGTATGTTCCTTTATCTTTGGATGGTGTACCTTTGTTTGATCTTGGATTTCTAGTTGTCTTGATCTTTCCATCTTTATGATTTTTCTTTAGTTATTCTTATTGTGATCAAAAAAGCTTCTAGGATCTTCCTATGTGTTCTTTATGATGGCTTGTCTACCTTTGATTGCCTTCATGTTGTATACCCATGTGAGTGGGCCTGTTACCCTCTCCTCAGCATAGTGGGAGTGGACCTTTGGTTCCACACGGTTGGGTGGTAGTGATTCTTATTACCATTGAGATCCGATGGTTCTTCTTCTTGCTTGGATGATCCTTGTTGCAGTTATATCTTCTAATTCTTCTAGAGACTGGTTTAGTTTCATGAGTGGTGTATTTGTATCATATGTGTTTATCGGTTGACATCCTTTGGAGGATGTATCATGATGTATTCTTCATGTTTATTTAGGATGTTTTGATCTTATCATATCAGTTGTGATCTTGTATTAGAGTGATTACTACATACCCCACGACATGTGCAGAGGATGTGAGTTATGAGATGTATATTATTGGATTCATTTGATGTATCCTTTATGTTAGTTCTTTATAGTTGTTATTTGTAGTTTATCTTGTTTAAGTGATTCTACGTCAAGGAACCCTCGAGGATTGTTATTTGTGTATGAGTTGTTCTTATGTGTATGTCATGTATCTCATTGCATTGCTTCTGCATTCTTATCATTGTTGTTTGTAAACATTTAAAAAAAAATTATCCTGTTAACTCAGTGTCAAGTTTAGGTTAGTTCTCCTGGGTTCCCTGGCGGGGCATTACAAGGTATATGTAAACTTATCACCATAATCTCACATGTATTCTCAAATTTCTAACCATAATTTTTTTTTTTTTTATTTGGACAAAATTATCATAGTAAACTTTAATTTTCTTTACCAGTGTCTCCATAGTTCTTAGACATATGTATACCATTTTTTGAATAACTTTTGATCTACTTGACCAAATTTTAAAAAATTACATATTGTTGTTATAGACTTTATTCTATACACGTTTTTAAAAAAAGTTTGCATTTTCAATTATTTTGATGCAAGTTATTCCCAACACACGAACAAGCACCTGATTTTCAGGATGCAGCCACTTCAAAAAATTATTAAAAAAATATTCAACAGAAAATTATAAAATACACAACTTATTTCTCTCACTCTTACCTAGCATTCTACTAAAGGGTTTTTCAAATACTAAATCTAACTATATCTTTTGTGATTCGCACCATAGACACTATGTTATGTTTTTCTAAAAAAATCATGAACAATTTTTCATGCACAATGGGTTTGAACCTCATAATCTTATCCATTTAAAACAAAATTTAGTAGTTTAGAAACTAGATTAAGAGTACTACAAATATTATTCTTTACACAACTCCTAATTTTGAGTGCATGACTCTCAAATTTCTCTTCAAAGTTCAAGTTTACCTAATTTCAAAAAAACAAATAGCCCCTTATACCCCCCATCTTGGTGCACTTACCCATATGCTCTTATTTCTAGAAATGACTGATTAATATTTTATATTTAAAAGAAATGTTAATTTAAATGAAAGGATGATATTCACTTCTATGATCACATAAATACTTTGGATTATGCCTGATGTGTTTGTATGAAGTGAGATGAAGTTGTAGTTACTCCTTTGTTAGGTCTACACGATGTCTTATTCTCCTTTTCTGTTTGATCATTATATGCTTGTGTTTCAACCAATTATATTTTGAGAATTACACTTGATGTTTGCATGTTTTAGTGAACAAGTACTAGACATTATTCCTCATATTTACAAGATTTGAGTGTTTTTATATCCCTATTAGTGACATAAGAGATTGTATCACCGACCTTTCATATTTGAGCCAATATCTCTCTTGTATGGACAATGTATCCATAATTAATATAAAATTTTCCCTCTGGTATGCTTTTTGGTAAATATGGATTTATAATGCATTTTGTGATAGACTAGTTGTGTGTCTGTGCATTAGATTTCATGTAGTTATCAAAGAAGAGGTTTAAAATAAATGTGGATTTTAATGTGTTAGGGATTTAATATTTTAAATTGCCGGCTAATTAGCCATAATTAAATTCTATTTTATTGGAATTTATTTATTTGATTTTTGGGGAAAAATCATTAGTTCACTTAAATTATTTAAGTGACTTATTTTAAAATGCATTCTTTAAAAGAGTTGGAAAAGTGGGTTCTTTTCACTCACTTCTCACTTTTTCTTTTTGTGAGAATTTGGATTTTGCTCCAAATCACTTTAGAGAAAATCACGTTTATGCTTGTTAGGTTTGATCCACTCACAAGATTCTTATGAGGAGTGGCTCATTGGATTCATGTCGCGATTTCTCAACTTTTTGTAGAGCCATTCATATTTTCACGGTGATTTCAATTTATTCTCTCATTTCCAAGGTTTCTCCACTTTGTGTGAGGTAGATCATCTCACCATATTTTATTTACTCTTTTTAATCAAATAAAATTGGTTGTAATAGTTGAGTGGGCTGAAAATTAGTATTCCCCCATGATATTTCTTGATTTCATTACTAGGTTGGGTTTTTATGAGCATCTGTGTTTTCCATTTTGTGATTTTGGGTTTTAAAGGTATTATGTTGATGGAGTCAAGGATGGAGAAACCCCAAAACATCATTCCAATTCTTATAGCCAATGAAAAAAAACATAAATAACAAGAACAATTAGCCAACAATGAGAAAATGAGATATCAACCTTCAATTATGATCGGTGAATCAATTACAATATATCTGAAACATGAAATCTCAAATGCTTGATTAGAAAAGAAAAATCTTATAAACCCTAGCCAAGATGTGCTAGATAATCTTATGAAAATTCTCATCCCAGAGGAACAAGTCCATAAGATTAAATAACAATTACAATCATCGATCGGCCTAGAAAAGATGACATTTTCCAAGAATAAGAAAACATGTTACAACAATTAGGTTAGGACCCAAATCAAATAGATCAACTTCCAATAAAAAAATTAAGAGAATCGATCATACAAATAAATCAACCTCAAATGTAACACTGAGCTGGCATGACCTTGCTCAGAAAAACCAACTAGAAGATCAGGAAAAGATCAGAAACCCAACCTCTGATCGGTAACATGAAGAATAATATAGTCCTATAAAGAAACTACAATAATTCTGATGCAATGAATCTAAATGAGGTGTGATCATAGAAAATGATCTATCATAAATCTAAGAACACACAGAAGTGACCACAACTAAAAAATACAACTATAGATCGACCACCACCAGAAACACTAGACTGATCAACATGAAAAAAAATATTTTTCTTTGATGCAAGATTGTAAAGATCCTAAGATTATCTTGCATCAGACACCTGGGGTAATTGAAAAGTGAGTACCTCACTTTTCTAGGGCCAAAGGAAAGCCAAATAGGTCTACCTCAGCCTAAGAAATCCATGATGAATCTTCAAGTGGTCTATCCTTCCACTTGACTAGATATTCCATATACTGCTTACCTCTTGTAGCTCAACCAACTTTACTATCCAAAATCCTTTCTATCTACTCCTCCCATTTCTTAGGATATTGCTACGAAACATATGATTCTCCATTTCTATTGCAATCTAATTCATGATACTCATAGAAATAAGCAACATTGAAAACCGGTGATATATCCATATCCTCTGGTAATTCCACTTCATATGTATTCCTTGAATCAAATCTCCTGAAGATCTTACAAGGAATAAAATTCTTCATCTTCAACTTGTTATAACTACTGACTAGAAATCTACCCTTCTGCAAGTATACCATAACTTCATCTCCCTCTTAAAATTCCTTATGTATTCTCTTCATGTCTTCTCTCTTTTTATAAACTTGATTCATTTCCTCCAAATGATGTTTCACTCCTTCATGTAATGACTTCATAACCTCAGCAAACTCCACACCTTCAACACTCTTCTTAACTCCAAGACTAATATCCCTTAATTCTTCTATTCCTTTAGGATTAAACCCAGTAACTAGTTCAAATGGTGTCTTCCCTATGCTCCTATTTATGAAATTTTTACATGCAAATTCTTCCTATGGTAAAACTAAATCTCAACTTCCAGGCTTAACTCCAACTAAACATCTCAACAAGTTTCCCAAACTATTGTTCACAACTTCTGTCTTCCCATCAATTTGTTGATTAAAAGTAGAACTAAAATTTGAATTATATTTCGACTTCTTCAAAAGTGTCCTCTAAAAATACCCAACAAATCTTATGTCCCTATCTGATATATTGCTCTTAGCTAATCCATATAATCTCACAATCTCCTTGAAAAATAAATTAGGTACATGCACTACATTGATAGTTTTATTAAAAGGAACAAAATGTGCCATCTTAGAAACCCTATCCAAAAAAAAAAAAAAATTATTCATAATCTCTCTGTGTTCTAGGAAATCCAAGCACAAAATTCATACTAATCTCCTCCCAAGGTCCGATTAGAACTGTCAAAGGTGTATTATACAAACCCAAATTCTAACTACTTCCCTTCACAACTTGATATACCTTAAAACTTTGTACAAATTTCCTCACATCCTTCTAAACTTGTGGCCAAAATTAATTCTCACTCACCAAATCTGCTGTCTTATCAATGCCAAAATGTCCTACTAAACCTCCACTATGTTTCTCCTTAATCAGATTATCCCTCATGGAAATCCTAGGTATACATAACTGACTTCCTCTAAACAAAATTCCATCTTGAATGATTATAATCTAACCACTTACTTCTTTCAGCAACAATAGGTTCTTTATAAGCCTTCCAAGACTCAACAAATTCTAAATCTTCTTCATACAAGATCTTCAATTCATCAAAACCCAATACTGCAATCTTCATCTTAGTCAACAAGATCCTTCTCCTACTCAAAGCATCAACAACTTTATTTACCACAACAATATTATTTTTCAATACAAATTTATAGCTCTAGATAAACTTAACCCATCTCATATGTCTCTGATTCAACTTACCTTGGCTACCCAAATACTTTAATGCTTGATGATCAGTAAAAAATACAAACTCCCCAGGTAACAAGTAATGCCTCCACTTGTTCAAACCTTGAATTATATCATAGAATTCCTGATCATACACTAGATAAATTCTTTTAGCATCATTCAAATTCTCACTGAAATAAGCAACAGGTCTCCATTCTTGAGTCAAAATAGCTCCAATTGTATTTCCACTAGCATCATTGTATACTTGAAATACCTTATTGAAATTAGGTAAAGCTAATACCGGTTGTTCAGTCACCTTTTTCTTCAAATATTCAAAACCTCTGTGTGTTCCATGTTTCCATTTGAATTTATTTTTATCACCTCTCATAGTTTTAGTCATCGGTCTGCATATTGAACTAAAGTGTCTGATGAACTTCCTATAGAAACTAGCTAACCCCTGAAAAGATCTTACTTCTCCAACACTCTCAGGTGTAGGCCACTCAACAATGGCTTTCACTTTTTCAGGATTCATCTTCAATCCCTTAAAAGATATTACAAATCCCAAGTATACCAACTCTTCTTTCATGAAAGTACACTTCTTGATGTTTATCAAAAAATTCTGTTCTCTCAACCTCTGTAATACTTGTCTAACATGCATCAGATGTTCTTCTTTTTTCTTACTAAAAATCAAGATATCATCCAAAAAAACAATGACATACTTACCCAAGAATCACTTCTTTCCTTCATTCATCAACCTCATAAAACTACAAAGTGCATTAGATAATCCAAAAGGCATCACCAACCACTCATACAATCCCTCATTTGTCTTAAATGCAGTCATCCAGTCATCACCTTCTCTAATTCTATCTAATGATACCCACTCTTCAAGTCAATCTTGGTGAAATACTTAGCTCTACTAAAACAATCCATCAAATCATCCATCCTTGGTAAAGGAAACTAGTACTTAATTGTAGTTTGATTAATAGCTCTTGTAATAGTACACATCCTGCATTGTCCATATTTCTTAGGTGTTAATACAACAGGTACTACACATGGAATCTGACATTCTATGATAAATTCTCTCTGCAACAAATCTTGTACTTTCCTATTGAGTTCTTCATTCTTTGTTGGTGTCAACCTATATGCTACTTTATTTGGCAAACTAGCTCTTGGTATCAAATCCTTGCAATGACTAATAATTCTTACCAGGGGTAATCCATTAGGTACATTATCAAATATGATGTCAACATACTCATTCAACAATCCATAAATTTCCTTAGAATTTTCTTCTACCAAAACATTCTTCTTACATTCCTTAGGCATTATAGAAAAACACACATTATTATGCTTCATTCCATCCAAAAAATTCCTTCCATCTACCAAACACATTCTTGCACTGGTACACACTTCACTCTTAAGAGGTTTCTGTAAAGGTAAAAAATTTAGTACCTTATGTTCATCTTGAATACAAGAAATCTAATAGGGTTTAGGATGCTTCATCCTTCACAGATTCAATTTGTCAACTACCTCTTCTGAAGCAAGATTATCAGAATTTCCACTGTCTATGACAAAACTACAAACCTTTTTTTGCACCTTACATATTTTCCTAAACAAATTCTTCCTTTGTATAGACTCCTTCTCTTGTTCTCTATGATATAGGATACTCCCTGTCATTAGGGTTGCACCTTCCTCTTCCTGATTGTTGTAAAATGTTGTTCTCCTACTGCTCTCTGATTTCTTCTCTGAGATACCTTGTTTTCATTCAAACAATCTATGCCCTTCTTCACCACACTTGAAACAATTTCCACTGAACTTCCTTCTTTCACCACTTCCATGCCCTTTATTCCAATAGGAACTCCTATCATTCTTCCTATACCGATCAGTTTCCTTAACTTTAGGTCTAGGTTTATTCTGATCTACAGTAGATCTACCTCTACCTCTTTCAAATCTTCCACCTCTACCTCTTTGCCTTTTTCATGCCTTCTTTTCAGCTTATGTTGAGCTTTCAAGGCCCACTTGTAAGCCTCTTCCACACTCCTAATCTACACTAGACTGACATCAACTTATATGGACATCCTCAAACCTTTAAGGTAGCAAGAAACTTGTTCAGCTTCATCATCTACATGACTAGATCTGATGTTCAACTTGTATAATTCCTTAGTATAACCCTAAACACTTAAATCCCTCTGCTTCAAGTTCTAAAAATTTATAAACAAACTTACTTGATAGTCCTCAACCAAAAAAATTTGTTTTCATTTGCTTACCATCCTATCCCATGATTTGATCTTGTCTTTACCTCTTCTTTGTTGATCTACTTGTAAATGTTCCCACCATATGGATGCACGTCCTTTCAACTTGGTACAAGAATACTTCACCTTCCTTTCTTGATTAGTCCCTTCAAGCTTGAAATACTTATCCATCTCTATGATCCAATCTATCAACTCATCAACATCTAGGCTACCATAATAATCAAGTGGGTTGAAATGAGGTCTTCGATTAACATTAGTTAATTCCCTAATGAATCTTTCCTCTTCTTGATTCAACTCAGGTTGTGCTTCCTGGTTATCACCTTCTACAATTTCATTCTTATTCTATTCATCTCCTTCTTCATCACTTGCATCTTCTATATGTTTCCCTCTCTTCTAGGATGTCTCTACTGCTTCCAATGTTGTAGGTATTTTCCTCAAAAAATCCAAAACAATTGGATTTGCATGTCATGCTCCTCCTCTAGCATTTCTTTTGGCCATATTCACAATCCACAATTGCCCTAGGTTGGATCCTTTCAACCACCACCCCACAAACAAACCCTAAGGATTCAAAACCTTGCTCTGATACCACTTGATGTAGTCAAGGATGGATAAACCCCAAAATATTAGTATGATCCTTGTAGCCAATGCAACACAATAGAAATAACAAGAACAATAAGCCAAGAATGAGAAAATGAGAGATCAACCTTCAATTATGATCGGTGAATCAATTACAATAGATATGCAACATACAGTCTCACATGCCAGGTACATACATGCCTGATAAGATTAAAAATATCTTACAAACCCTAGCCAAGATTTGCTAGATAATCTTATGAAAACTCTCTTCCTATAGGAACAAGTCCATAAGCTTAAATAGAAATTACAATTATTGGTTGACCCAGAAAAGATCACATTTTTTAAGAATAAGAAAATGTGTTACAAAAATTAGGTTAGGACCAAAAGAAACTAGATCAACCTCCAATAAAAAAATAAGAGATGCGATCATAAAAATATGTCAGCCTCGAATGTAACACTGAGCTGGCATGACCGTGCTCAGAAAAACCTACCAGAAGATTGGGAAAAGATTGAAAACCCAACCTCTGATCGGTAACATGAAGAACAATACAGTCTTGCAAATAAACTACAATAACCCTTGTGTAATGGATCCAAATGAGGTGCAATCATAGAAAATGATCTAGCATTAAGCTAAGAACACACAGAAGAAACCACAACTAAAAATGACAACTATAGATTGACTTCCACTAGAAACACTAGACTGATCAATAGGAAGACAATAAGAAACAAAATATTTTTAGTTGATGCAAGATTGCAAATATCCCAAGATGCTCATACATCATATGATACCCATATTTCTATGTGTGCCCATATTTGGGATTTTATTATGGAAATGTGATGTTGGGTACATATTGGAAAATGGGTTTTAATTTTATAAGTTTATTTTATGTTTGATTTTTGGGCATTTTTGAGCTCGCCAAAATTTCCGTACCATCAAGAACTTGTATGCTGCCATGTTTGGCATGATTGATCTATTCGAGTTTGTATTACTCTAAATTTGTAATAGTATTGTGGAATTAGAATGTATTCAGGATGTTATGGATATGCGATATTGGAAATCAAACTTACCCATTTGATGTTAAAATGATGATTTTTACACTGCCAGATTTTTCCAAAATTTGGGTATTTTGTTTCTTTTGGGAATTTTAAACCTTTCTCCTATTATAATGATATTATTGATGAATTCCTATTAAGATATTGTTTATTAATGTGCATATATGTGTTGGCATTAATATTTTTTCATTGATGTCAACATATTCCTACAATTTATGATAATATTCCTGGTATGTTCAATGAAGAGATTTGTTTGGTACGGATACTATATTGAATATCAGATTCTGCAAAGGTAAAAATGGTTTTATTTATGTCTATAGTTGATCTATGTCAACTTATAGAGGTTTACGTAATGATTAAAGTGAGCTATGAAGGATTTATCAAAGACTGGTATTTTAGTTGTTCAGGAAGAGAAAATGTTTCTATTTTTGGATCAGTGTGGATTTTTTATGCAATATTTTTGGTTTCTAACTTGGTGGTGAGTTCAGGACATGAATGTGTGTCCTCATCTTCAGTGGTTTGTGATTTGGATGCTAGAAAGATATTTTTCTTTTATGACAGTGGTTGTTATTGAGTGTTCTTGATGAACAATGCAGAGATGAGTATGAATTATGAGAAAAATTTGATCCTATTAATGTCGTGGTATTTCATGTTGCTTTCTGATGTTTCTATATTGTGTCCTATTCATTTTTATTTATTGTGTTGGATTATGTGATCAAAATTGAAGATTTGAATGTGGCATGTTGATGTTCTTAATTGTCCTTGGCCAACATGGTGGTGTAGCGTGTTGTGAAGGATCGTGACATGATTTATGGATCTAGAATATGTTTAAGGATGTTGTTATGGATCATTTATATGTCTTAGCTGACATTCAATGGATCAAATTGTGTATTAAGTTTTATTGAATTAATATTTTGTAATTTGGTCCCTGGTCAACCTAGTTGAGATAAATTGATGTAATGTATATAAAGATATAATAATTTGTGATTGCGAAGGAGTGTGTGAGTGAGATAATGTTTGGATATTATGAGAGAAGAGGTATGAGTGAAATTTGAAATTGAGGGATATATTTTATATACTTCATTGGAATTGTTTTGGATACCAAAGATGTTGTTTATCAGTTTGTGATATATGGACTTTTGTCCATTGTGAATTGTAGTAACAGATTGTTTTAAGACAATGAATATTCCTTTGGGTTGAAGCCCTTGTTGTATTTGAGAAGTGACCTCTAGGAAGTGTACCTGAATGCATGTGCATACCCATTTCTAATACTCCTAATAGGGTATAGTCCTTTTGATAAATTACATTCATCTTGTGGGTTTGATCCCCATCATGGTTTTTCCCCTTAACCAGGTTTCCACATTAAATTTTTTTGTGTTATGTGTTGATTACTGTGTTATGATCTTTCATCCATGTTTATCATTAGGATCTAAGATTAAGTTTGCAATTTGGTTAAAGGTTTAGAGTTTTTTGGAACAACTGACCCCCCCCCCCCCCTTAGTTGTGTGTGTTTCCTTAATTCTAACAATTGGTATCAAAGCTAGTGTCCTCTTTTTGAATCTTGACCGCTTGAGAAGATCTGGGATGGAAGGATCTAATAAGGAGAGTCTAAGATTTTATGGTAAAAAATATTATATATGGAAGGAACAGATTATTACACACTTGAGATGTATTAGTGAAGAACATTGGTATGTTACAAAGAATTCCTACAATCCTCCTGCAGATCTTTCTACTGCAACTCCTGATGAGAAGAAAGAATCTGAGTACAATGTGAGAGAAAAAGAAGCCTTGTTGAGTGCCCTATCAAATGTAGAATATACAAATGTTATGGGATTAGATTCTGCACATCATGTATGGATAAAATTAGAGATATAACATGAAGGCGATGCATGCATGAAGCAAGCCAAGTTGCAAAGTATGAAAGGAAAATATAAAGCATTGAAGATAAGTGAAGATGAGAACATTACTACCTATGTGAATAAGATCAAAAAACTTATTTGTTCAATCAGATGCCTTGGTGGAACCTTGTATGAGATTGAAGTTGTATCTAAGATCCTACGATCCTTTCCTCCTGCTTACAATCAAAATGTTTCTTCTATTGAAGAAATCAGAACTGTGGCACCTATGATAAGAGACAATTTGGTTGCTAAGTTATTTTCTTTTGAAATGAGAGAATTTGGAGATAGTATTCCTAAATTTTAATTTGCATTTAAAGAAACTATTTCTAAGGATAAACAAAGATATGATTCCTAAGAAATTTCATCTAAGTATGTATCTAGATATGCTAAGGAATGGGAAAAGATTGAAGAATAAGAAAGAAAGCTTGATGAGCTTGAAGCCCTAATTGCAAAGAGAATACCTAAGGGATCTGGTAAGTATCAAGGAAAGTTACCTTTGAATTTTTTTGCATGTAATAAGATTGGTCATATTATCAATATGTCTAGATAAAGAACCTATGTAAAATCCTAATAAATTCAAGTCTAAATATTAAAAAAAGTGTTATTATGTTTCTAATGAAGGTGTAACTAATGATGAATACAAAAGAGTGAAGATGAGATTGTGTTTATTTCTATAAAATATGAAAATCCTACTTTGAATGAGGAAAAATCCTTGATTTTACATGTGGATTAAAGGATGAATGTGTTATTGATAGTGGTTAGTCACAACACATGACTGGAGACAAAAACAAATTTGTGAAATTCGAAAGGTATGATGGTGGTGTTGTCATATTTGGTGATGAAACTCCTTATATGCTCAGAGGGAGAGGTTCTATTACATTTGATGGTAAGAATAACACTGATTATGTCTATACATTGAAGGTTTGAAGTATAATATTATTAGTGTTGGGAAAATAGTTTATAAAGGTTACAAATTACAATTCAAGGATGGAATGAGCAAAATTATTTGAAGCTCTAGAATTGATATTTCCATAGGAATAAAGACTAAAGGTAATGTATTTTATTTAAAAAATTTGAGAATAGATGCCTAATTTCTAAGATTGATGACAGTTGGTTGTGGCACAATAGATTTTGTCATGTGAGCTTTGATAACATTATGAAGATAATTACTAAAAGAGCTGTTAGAGATCTACCAAATCTATTGAAGCATGCTAATGCGACATGTAAGGAATGCCAACTAGGTATGTTTATAAATCTACTTTCAAGTGAAAGAATTATTCTTCAAGTGGATTTCTAGATTTAGGGCATACTAACGTATGTGGTCCTTCAAGAGAAAGAATCTATTATGGGGATAGGTATTTCATTTTATTAATTGATGATTATTCTAGAATGATGTTGGTTACATTTTTAAAAGAGAAATCTTAAGCCTTTGAAAAATTTAGGGTTTTCAAAGGTATGGTTGAGAGTAAAACATGATTGAAGTTGAAATGTTTGAGATTGGCCAGATACTTCTACTGAGTTTAGCACTTTTTGTGAAGAGCATGGAATAAAGAGACAATTGTATGCTCCTTGAACCCCACAACAAAATTGTATTGTAGAGAGAATAAATAGAACTATTCTAGACACTACTAGAAATGTGATGATTGAAGGAAATGTCATGTAGATCTATTGGAGAGAAGTTGTTAGAACTACAATATACACATTGAACCGAGTTCAAATCAAGAAGGAACTGGTAAGACACCTTTTGAACTTTGGTATGTTCATGTCCCTATAGTGAAATATTTTAGATTTTTTGGAAGAAAATACTATATCAAAAGAGATGAAGAATTAGGAAAATGTGATCCTAGATGTGATGAAGGAACCTTTCTTGTCTATTAAGCATACAAATTTTATAACCATAGGTTGAAAAATGTAATTGAAAGTGAAAATGTCAAATTTGATGAGAATTATCATATATAGATCAAATCTTACAGATATGAATTAGATGATGAAGAAGACAATCAGATTGTGCAAGCATAGAATCAAAATCAAAATCAGAATGGATCAAAAAATGAGGAAGAAGTGGAAATACAAGAGTCTACTAAAAAATAAAATCCAAAGACTCCAAGGTATGTAAAGTTAAATAATTCAAAAAATTGGATTATTGTTGATAGGAATCATGGTGCTCAGACTAGAGGGAGAATTTATAGAAGTGATTTTTTTTTAATTTCTAAGATTGAACCTAAGAATGTTGGTGAAGAATGCAAAGATGACTGTTAGGTTAAAGTGATGGAAGAAGAATTTTAAAAATTGAGAAGAATAAGCTGACATGGATTCTTGTTGCTAGACCTAAAGAGAAATATGTGATCGGTACTAAATGGGTATTCAGAAATAAATTGAATGAAGATGGTGAAGTGGTTTGGAACAAAGACATACTTGTTTGCAAGGGATACTCATAGATGGAAGGTATTGATTTTGAGGAGACCTTTTCTCCTATTTCTAGAATTGAAGTCGTTAGGATGTTTCTTGCATATGCTGCCTACAAAAAATTTAAGTTATATCAAATGGATGTTAAGTCCGCACTCTTGACTAGAGAGTTGGAAGAGGAAGTCTACATTGAGCAAACTGATGGTTTTCCCTTGACCGATGAAGATGACATGGTTTTTTGATTGAGGAAAGTATTATATGGATTGAAATAAGAACCTAGAGCCTGATATGCATTGTTACATAAATATTTACTGACACTTGGTTTTAGTAAAGGTACTGCTGATAGTAATTTGTAATTCAAAGTTGATCATGATAATATTTTAATTGTTTAAGTCTTTGTGTATGATGTTATTTTTGGTGGAAATGAAAAGTTGAGTAAGGAATTTACTAATGAGATGAAGAAAGAGTTTGAGATGTATATGATAGGTGAGATCAAATTTTTTCTTGGCCTATCAATTACACAAACTGATAAATGTATTTTTATATCATAGTCAAAATATGTGAAAGAGTTGTTGAATAAGTTTGGTATGGATGATTCAAAACCTATTGGTACTCCTATGATTACTGGTTGCAAATTGACAAAAGATGATGATTCACCTAAAGTAAATCAGAAAAGATACAAATCAATAATTAATGGCTTATTATACTTGACACAAACTATATTTTAAGAAGAACCAAAGGTATCACATATTGTTTCCATTAAAAGGATATTCAAATACTTGAAAAGGATAGTTAATTATGGTTTATGGTATGATAAGGATTATGATTTTACATTGAGTGCATTTACTGATGCACATTGGGAATATAATGTGAATGATAGAAAGAGCACAAGTGGTGGAGCATTCTTCTTAGGTAAGATATTAGTTTAATGGGAAAGTAAGAAACACAATTGTATATCATAGTATACTTCTAAATTTGAATATGCTATTGTGATGTTAATTGTACACAAGTGATATGGATGAATCAAATGTTAAAAGATATCAGAGTAAGTATTGATGAGCCTATTGCTATCTATTTTGACAATTCAATTGCTATCAATATTTCAAAGAATGCTATGTTGCACTATAAGAAAAGTCATATTTATATCAAATATCATTTCTCGAGAGACAAAGTTAGTGACAAAGAAGTCATATTGGAGTATGTTTCTACAAAAGATCAGATTGTAAATATTTTCATGAAGCCCTTGACAAAGGATACGTTTGAGTATCTCTGAGGTAAGCTTGGGGTTATCACCCTTCCTAATCAGAGCTAGAGATGTATTAATTTGCATCAATGCAGTGTACTTATAGAGATCACCACTATTCTGGATTGATGTTTTTGGTGGCTACTCCTTAGGGGGTGTAGTGGTTAGTAGTTATGAGGTATGTTGTTCAGTTTTTAAGAGAAATATTTGTTCATATTTTTGTCTTCTCTAACTTAGTGCATACATGTGATGTTGTCATTGATTTCTAAGGGGGAGAGAGAGTTATCTAAAAAACAAGTATGATACTGAGGAAGAGAGGTTGTTTTATGATTGAGAAGGTTGTTAGAGAGACTTTGAAAGATATTGTGGATATTGTTGGCAGTTGTTGATATCATTTCTTTGTGCATTGATTTAATTTTTCACATCATATGTTTCCATCAATGCCAAAGGAGGAGATTGTTGACATATTGTTGAGTATTGTGCATATATGTGTTGGAATTAATGTTTTGTCATTGATGTCAACATATTCCTACTGTTGGTGACAATGTTTCTAGTATGTTTAGTAAAGAGATTTATTCTGTATGACTACTATATTAAATATCAGATGACAAAAAGATAAAGATGGTTTCATTGATGTCTGTAGTTGATCTATGTCAGCATAAAGAGGTTTACATAATGATTTGAGTGAACTATGAAGTATTTATCAGAGATTTGTATTTTGGTTGTTCAAGAAGATACAATGTTTTATTTATTGGATTAGTGCGGATTGATTATGCAATATTCTTAGTTTCTAACCTAGTGGTGAGTTCAAGACATGAATGAGTGTTCTCGTCTTGAGTGGTTCATGATTTGGATGATGGAAAGCTATTTTTATTTTATGATAGAGGTTGTTGTTTAGTGTTCTTGATGAACAATTAAGAAATGAGTATGAATTATGAGACATAGTTTTTCCTGTTGATGTCATGGTATTTCATGTTTCTTGCTGATGTTTCTAGATCATGTCCTATTCATGTTTCTAGATCGTGTTGGATTATGCGATCAAAATTAAAAAATTTCATGTGGTGTGTTGATGTTATTAATTGTTCTTGGCCGACATGGTGGCGTAGCATGTTGCAAAGGATCATAGCATGATTTATGGATCTAGATCATATTCAAGGATTTTTTTATGGATTATTTATATGTCCTAGCCAACATTCAATGGATCACATTGTGTATTGAGTTGTATTCAATTAATATTTTGTAACTAGGTCCCTTTCTGACATAGTTGAGATAAATTGATGTAATGTATATAAAGATGTAACCATGATTGATTGCGAAGGAGTGTGTCAGTGAGAGAATATTTATAGATTATGAGAGAAGAGGTATGACTGGAATTTGAAATTGAGGAAAATATTTCATATACTTCATTGGAACTATTTTGGCATATTAGAGATGTTGTTTGTCAGTTCGTGAGATATGGACTTTTGTCCACTGTGAATTGTAATCAGAGATTTCTTTAAGGTAGTGAGTCTTCCTTTGGGTTGAAGTCATTGTTGTATTTGAGTAGTTATCTCTAGGTAGTGTGCCTAAATGCATTCCATTCCCATTTGTAATACTCCTAATATGGTATATTGATTTTGAAAGAGTACATTCATTTTATGGGTTTTATCCCAACTGTGGTTTTTTTCCTTAACCGTGTTTCAACCTCAATAATCTTTGTGTTATGTGTTGATTAAAGTGTTATGATATTTTATTCATGTTTATCATTTGGATATGAGAATAAGTTTATAATTTGGTTAAAGTTTTGAAGTTTTGTGGAACAACTAATTCACCCCCCTCTTAGTTGTGTATTTTTCCTTAATTCTTACAATTCCATGGGGATCTGTTCTCTTGGAAAAGTGGTCAATCGAGAAAATTTATATTTGGCTGGGATTTTCTTTTAATCAATTTTGACATTAAGTGTTTTGGGAGTTGAGATATCCTCTTGTCATTTTTTTATTGTGGTTTATTTTTCCTTGTGTTGGCACACTCCATGTTTGAGGTTGGGATCACATGTGATATGTAGATGTCAGATATTGAGACCACATCTGGGCATGTAGTTGAGATATGATCCTATGTCAAGGTTTGAGTGACTCACACTAGTACATTTGAGGCCTCTTTTTGATGCATATGCATCACTTTTCTGAGATTGTACTGTCGGCCTAGCGATAGAGACCAGTGTTGCAGTTTTGGTGTCAGAATTAACGATGGTTGCACCATATGTCATTATTATGATGGTACTAACTATCACAATACGAGCTGGCTATGATGGTTACCATGCTGTTGTTACATATTTTAGCTATCGCTATTACAACATGTAGGCGTCGCATCTTATCTGTCGCTATTACAACACGTAAGCGTCGCATCTCATCTACCTGTATTACGACATGTAGGCGTTGTAGATTTAGTAGAGACACATGTATGAAAAGCTAATAAGAAAAAGTCTATATGTATAATGAAATCACCAATACAAGAGGAAAATACAGAGTTTTTATGATTTTTCAAGTAATGAAATCACAAATGATCTACAATAGTGATATTTTGTTTAATAATAGGTACAAAGACATACCTAATGAGGGATGTGGCCTGTGCAAAAAAATGGAGAGCTTACCGGCTAGATTGAATGCAAATAATCCTACAGGATCTTCAGCTAAAAAAAATCCTTCAAGATTCACCTATTCTTCGCATCTTCGACATACATTAGTAATTAGGGCCCTCTTCCGCTCACATGCACAGCTTGATCACAAATGAGCCTTTCTTTTTATTTATTTATTTTTATAATCAAGAGCGTGTCACAATTACGATGGTGTCATCGCCATTATGACATCATCGGGGGCACTTGGAAAAAAAACACAAAAATCACACACAAATTGTAGCGCTGTCACAAATTGGCGTCAAAATTTGACCCCAAATGTTGTAGTGGCCATAAATTTTGTTTGAGACCAATTGATTTTGCATGTTTTGTTACAAGATTATGAATTTTAGAGTCTTGATTTGCATTGTACTTGTTTTTCTTTATGATTTATGCCTCATTTTTGTAATGAGATGATCTTGTTGTTAATCCCTAAGTTTTGTTGATGATTAGTGACCAACACTTAGTCATTTACTTAGGCAGTTTTAGTTGGTTATCACTGTAGCCAAGATAAAACTATTCAAGGCCATGCAACATTATTGAGTAGGAATATAGGTTTTCGCGTTAGATCATGCCAAGCCGAGTAGAATACTTAAGTGCCGAGTGACAAATATTTTAAGTATCGAGCACAATAGTTTTTGCAGGATTGATTAAAAAATTGAGGTAAAATGTTTAGGCCAACTTGTATGAGCTTTGGGCTGACATATGTAAGCATTTAATATGTATCTACTGAGTTATTTATGCATTTAATTGTTTTATCCTATGCATGGCATGGAGCCAATTAGAAAATTGGAATGCCTTGGAGGCATAAATAATAGATCTTGATCATTGATCTAGATCTCACTAACTGATCCGTAAAGACATATAAGATTGCTTCTAACCCTATTAAAAAAGACATACAAAGAGAAGGGTTATGTGTTCATGAGAGATGAATAGTGAGTTATTTTGAGAACAAGATTAGATCAAGCAGAGTGATAGAGCAGTGAATAGCAGAGTAAAGACATATCAGATTATGAGATCATATAAGGTATTGGAAAGAGAAGACCCGTCATCAGCATCTAAGTGCATAACAAAGGAGCACTACTTGAAAAATTCTAATAGGTGTATTAGGTGAAATCTCTTAACAAAGTGGTTCTAACATAACTAATTTAAATCTCTTAGCCGAGTGCTTACTTTATTGTAAGTTGAAATCCTTTCACAAGGTAGATTGTAATGATCTATAGTTCTTAACCGAACAGACCTTTAACCAGATAGATTGCATTTTGTAATCAAACTCTTGTAGCCCTAACAAGCATACTTTTTTGTTGCATTAGTGAAGATTTTTTGGGTGTCATCCCCACCCCAGTTTTACCTATTTGGGTTTCTGGGTTACCAAAATTCTGAGTTATGGTTTATATATTTGATGTTGTGGATGCTATCTAATGTTAGGTTAAATTCATATATGTATGAATGTAGATCAATTTTTTTTAAGTGATTAAGTTTTAAGATCTGATTCACCCCCCCTCTTAGTATATTGCTTTCCCAATATTGTACTTCCAACAATTGGTATCAGAGCACAACCCTCCTATAAAAGCTTTTAATCAACTTGTGAGTACAGATCTTTAGATGGAGGTTTACAAGTTGGGTAAAGTCATTGAGAATCAAAAGATTGAGATTCAGCTAGCATTACATCAACTTGAGATAGCAAGACAAGAATTGAAGAAATCATTGACAGCTAGGAGAGATTTGGCCAAACAAATGAATGATACTCATTATCAGGAAGATGACACTG
>MU223419.1:997586-1009488 GCA_018584345.1 Thuja plicata | reverse complement strand
GGTAAGTCCAATCCTAAACCTAAGTTCAATGGTTACTATTTTAATTGCAAGAAGTTTGGACATAAAGCACATGAATGTTGGGCTGAAGAAAATGATGCACCTCCCAAACCAAGATTCAATGGTTATTTTTACAAGTGTCAAAAATATGGTCATAAAGCACAATATTGTAGATCTAATGCTAAACAACAATGGACATCTAAGACACAAACAAAAGCACCTAGGAAAGGAAACACCTACAATTGGGATTATAACACAAGGAAAAGTTGTAATTACTGTGAAGAATATGGACATGCACCTGAAGATTTCTTAAAGACACATTTCAGAGGAAAATCTAAGAGTTGGATGATGGAAGCCTAGTTTTCTTTAGTTGTTTGAAGATTGGTCACACTAAGAGAGAGTGTAGGACAAGAGTATGATCTCCTACTATTGAGGAAATAAGAGCACAGATGAACCAGACATGGGTAAGGAAAACAGAGCTGAGCAATAGTGAAACTACTGAAGCCGAGGTCACCCAATCCAATGGATTAGGTGACACACCATCTCTAACCAAGCAATAGAGGTATGTAAGGAACTGCATTTAAATTTCAAATCTTACATCAGTTCCTAATATGTAAATGTGCCAAAGTCCATATTTGCATATGTTGAGATGCACCAGGACATGTTTGTGACAAATACCAAGAAGAGTTAACTGCACTATAGGTGCCGAGTTGGTTGACCGAGTAAGTTTTGTGATGGCCGAGTATGGTAAGTCGAGTGGTATGCAAGTTTCTTTAGTTGACCAATGACAGCTGGTTAGCACTAACCCAACGGGCAGAGCATTTATTGATTAACTACCTTGACCTTTCAAGTCTATATAAGGATGAACTATTTATTCTTCATTTTACCTTGCGATTTTCAGTATTCACAGAGCGATTGAAGAAGTTGTAGAATTAATCTTAGCAAATTTTGTATCAAAGATCTTTCTAGCATTCCATTGACAACCCTAAGGTGAACAGTGCAAAGTGTTACTTGCTAAGGTACCCTATTCTTCATTTTCAAACCCTAATTTTAGAGATTATGGCTGCATGTTCTTCCACACCAGTCAAAGGTATGGAGGAGGAGTTGAAGAAAGTTAAGCTGGTGAGAAGTGATGCGTGTGCACCTCCTAACTTTTGAGCCATTCCTGAAAGTGCAATTTCAGGTGATCTAAATGGAGCCCTCTCACCTATTCCACCAAAGGTACTTATGATCCACGATGGTAGATCTTGTTACATGGTTAAGATTGGTGAAGTAGGTGATAATGAATTGAGGGAATCCTACAATAAGTTGTGTGAAAATGGAGTTCTGAAGGATGAATTCAAACATTTAGCTGAAAAAGGGTTAACTCATGCCCTAGATTTTCTGCCAGAATTCAAAGATGAATGGATTAAGGTTGTTCTAATCCAAGTTCATAATATGCATATGTGGCTAGACAATGGACCAGTTAGGATCACTAAAGACATTATTCATTGAGTAACTGGATATCCTGTTGTCAACAGAAAAAGAATGATGAGAGATCAAAGTAAAGAAGAAATAATAGCTAACACAGGAGCTGTCTGGAACAATAGAGGTGTGACTATCTCTACAATTGAAGATTTATAACTTGAATTTGGAGTGAGAGTGATTACACATAATTTCTATTAGTCAAGCCGAGTGGATAGTGTTCCCTACACAACTATGGACCAAGCATGGAAAATAGTTAAAAAGAATCACACCTACGTCCTTTTCGAGCTGCAGTTGACACAACTAGCCAAGAACCTATTATTGATCAGAAAAGATAAGAGCTCATCATGTAAGTTTGGTTCTTTACTAGTTTGCATATTCTTCTATGTATAGAAGTCATTTCCTACACTGTGAAATATTGTTTGGAAGAAGGATAGACCTATTACTATGCAGATTAGTGAATGTATTCAGCAATTAGGCAATAATTTCAATAGTATTATGGGAAACAACTTTGTGGAATTCAAAAAGAGAATAAGGTTGAGATCTAGAATTCCTAGTTCACTTGTGGAAAAACACTATAAGGAGATACATTTTCTAGTCGACACAGATTACACATACATTCATGCTGTGACACCTAGGGTATCATGGCTAGAGTCATTTCCCTATGAAGTTAACATTGATAAAACATTAGTAGCTTTCACAACACTCCTAGCAGAGGAGATTGATACAAAAGCAAAGAGATTTTGAAATTATGATGAAGCCAAGGAAAAGATATCTATGAATCTAAAGGTAGGAAACATGGAGAGAAAGAGGAAAAATATTGTGAAGAATCTAAAGAAAATGGTTGGATTGCCGAGTGAGTAGGAGCCAGAGGATGCACCTCTAGGAATATCTACTAGACAAAAAGAAGATATATCTGAAGAAGAAGAAAGAGAAGTAAGTGAATTTGAGGAAGATATTTTTGTTAAGGAAAAAGGAAAGAAACCAACAGTAGCCAAGGTAACGAAGCCTAGCCAAGCAAAACCTAAATTTACCCCTCCTATTGCCAATCATCCAAGGACAAGGGCATTTGCTGATACATCTCCAGTAGTGCAAACAAAATAATATGAAAAGAAGGTTGAAGAGAGTAGTTCTGGATCAAAGACTAAACTTACAACAAAGGTTGTGTCGAGCCTACAAGTAAAGAGACCAAGAAGGAAACTGCATTTGGATCTAGAAAGTGATGAAGAAAAGACTGAAATTGATGAATCCAACAACATACCAACAACACCATTCAAAAGACCCACTAATATTAATGAGGTATGTGAGAATTTGAGGAATTTTGCAGGGTTATCTAGCTTTAAGTTTATCAAGTATGAGAAATTGAATGTAGAGGATAAGCATAAAGTTCAGGAAGCTCTAATAGATATGATGAGCAATTTCAAGTTAACTCCTATATAGATAGGAAAAAATGTGTCGAGTGAACTATATGAGTTTCTATCTAGTAAATGGGAATTTTCACTTAATACTGAGAGATAGATTAGAGAAGGTACACTAGCTAAGGTTATCCCTGAGCTGACTAAAAAATAGAGAGCTAAATTTATTGAGGAGTACAAGAATAAATTTTGACCTAAACTCAGAGGATATGCTATTTTGAAAAATGATATTGAAAGTGTAGTACAACAAAGTACAAGGATATGGAAGGAAATATTTGGATTGATAGCTCCACAAAAGGAGAAAAATAATGAACATTTGAGAAGAAGGATAAAGAAGTGGAAACCACCCCTGCACCATAGAAAAAAAAAAAAGAACAAATTGCCACTGAACCTGACAAGACTGAAGCATAACCAAAAGAACAAATAGATACAGTAAACAATTTTGATCTGATAGCAAACAGTCCAATTGACATCACAATTGACAACTCTAGTAATTTGAATGCCAAGGGTCAGGATGAGCCGAGAGATACAAGTAGAGAATCACCTATTAAGGCTACTGAGGCTGAAGGAGAGAAGAGTATAGAAGAACCTGAAGATAAAGTTGAACAAAAGGAAGCAAAGAAGGAGAAGACAGATGAAAAAGAGGTAAATATAAAAAAAAATCACCTATTTTAGAGGTTGTGAAAATAGTTTTAGATAGTGGAGAGGAGATGAGGGATACTTAGAATGAGCCTAAGGAACAAGAGGCAGTGCAAGTGTTGGTTGATTTACCACACTCTGCATCATCCACTCCCACTGGACCTAAAACAGGAGGTATGCCTGATCAACACAAAATTTTGACTGAATTGAAAGATGCAATGGTGACTACTACTAAAATAGGAAAAAGTATTGAGGAAACGAAGCCGAACAGTATTTCACCTGAATTTAAGAGGAGGAAAGTTATGAAGAAGAAGTCTCCCACTCTTGATGTCTCATTAGATTAAGTGATTGTGATTCCACAATGGGATCCCAATGTTTTATTTTATGAACAGATTGAGACTCTTCAAGAATTACTCAAGAGAAATAAAAGGAAGGAAGAAATGAAAAGAGAGCAGAAGCAAAAGTAGGTGTTACATGACATCAAGGATATATTTGTAAAATATTTTGACATGGAAGATGAAAATCCTCAAGCTCTTATTCTTGAACAGTTAGTTCAGTTTGTGCAGAAGGTAAATGATGACAACATTGAATCAAATGAGAAGTTATTGCAATGGTTTGAAAGGAAATTTGAGAACAAAGTACTGGGGAAAATCTCAAGAGAGATTGCGACAAAGAAGGTTGAAATTTCTTCTCTTGTAGAAATTTTGGAGGAAGTTGCAACTAATGTTTATTCTTTGTATAAAATTTATGTGATGTAGAATTCTTCACAAAAGATAATCTATAGGCTATAGAGAAATTGCAATTAGAATTGAATTCATTTGAGAGTTCACTGAGTATGGATGCTAGCACCATCTCCTTACATTTTAACAGATTGACTAATGCATAAAGGAGAATAGCCGAGCTCATGGCTGGAGATGGTCAGATAAGGGCCAAATTGATTACAATTTAGACCAACCTGATACCTCATCTGGAGGTAATTTAGAAATAACTTTCAGCTGCAAAAGAATTGGTTAAGTGATATGCAAATCTCTCTACTGCAGAAAGTTTAGTGAGTCTAGATACCAAGCTAAAAGTCAAGTTAGAGGTTATGAAGTTTGTTAAGGATAGTTGGGACACTACATTTTCTTCCACCCTACAACTTCATAAACAAATTTTGGATAAGTACAACTTAACCCCACCTGCAACCAGTGAAAAAAAGTAGGGGAAATATGGCAAGGATACACCGTAAGAGGAACTATTTTTTTGAAGGCATGTATACTATGTAAATTTTTGTATTTAGTATGGAGTAAATTCCCAGGGGAAGTACATTGTGTACTTAGGAAACATTTTGGATGGAATGAATCAAAATGATAAGTGTATTTTTGCCACTAATATCAAAGGGGGAGATTGTTAATCCCTAAGTTTTGTTGATGATTAGTGACCAACACTTAGTCATTTACTTAGGTAGTTTTAGTTGGTTATCACTATGGCCAAGATAAAACTATTCAAGGCCGAGAAACATTGCTGAGAAGGAATACAAGTTGCCAAGTTACATCATGCCGAGCCGAGTAGAATACTTAAGTGCTGAGTGACAAAGATGTTAAGTGCCGAGCATAACAATTTTTGCATACATGTTAGGATTGATTCAAACTTTGAGGTAAAATGTTTAGGTTGAATTGTATGAGATTTGGGCTGACATATGTAAGCATTTAATATGTATCTACGGAGTTATTTATGCATTTAATTGTTTTATCCTATGCATGGCATGGAGCCAATTAGAAAATTGGAATGCCTTGGAGGCATAAATAATAGATCTTGATCATTGATCTAGATCTCGCTAACTGATCTGTAAAGACATATAAGATTGCTTCTAACCCTATTAAAGAAGACATACAGAGAGAAGTTTTGTGTGTTCATGAGAGATGAATAGTGAGTTATTTTGAGAAGAAGCTTAGATCAAGTAGAGTGACAGAGTAGTGAATAGTAGAGTAAAGACATATCAGATTGTGAGATCACAATAGGTATTGGAAATAGAAGATCTACCATCAACATCTGAGTGCATAATGAAGAATCACTACTTGAAACATTATAATAGGTGTATCAGGTGAAATCTCTTAACAGAGTGGTTCTAACAGACCTACTTTAAATCTCTTAGCTGAGTGCTTACTTTATTGTAAGTTGAAATCCTTTCACAAGGTAGATTGTAGTGATCTTTAGCTCTTAACGAAACATACCTTTAACCAGGTAGATTGAATTTTGTAATCAAACTCTTGTAGCCCTAACAGACACACTTTATTTCTGCAGTAGTGAAGATTTTGTGGGTGTCATCCCCACTGTAGTTTTACCTATTTGGGTTTTTGGGTTACCAAAATTCTAAGTTATGGGTTATATATTTGATGTTGTGGATGCCATCTGATGTTAGGTTAAATTCATATATGTATGAATGTGGATCAATTTATTTTAAGTGATTAATTTTTAAGATTTGATTCACCCCCCCTCTTAGTATCTTTCTTTCCCAATATTGTACTTCCAACACTTGTTTGGTGTTTGGGTAGTAGACTAGAGTGGCTCCTTATGTGGATCCCAACCTATGAGTGGTTGGTACAAGTCATGTGAAGGAGTTCTTAATAAAGGGATAACTTAATAAATTACCTTGGTTAAAAAACATTAATAAGAGTAACTAGACTACTTGGCTTCTCGAGGGCATCGATCGAAGGTAACTCAGTGTTTGGCCATCTAAGGATGTTGATAGAAGGCACTATATCTATCCACACAAGGGTGATGATCAAAGATACATACTGATTTTTTTGGTCTATGGACACTGATCGAAGATGCAATGCTTTTTGGGATATTACAAGCTAAGTAATGAAACTCCACCTAAAGTCCCTCCGCTATAACCTTGATAGCTCTAAGTAGTACCTTGGGCATAATTGGATGATGTGGTTTCTTGGTTGTAATTGGATATTAGATCACATGTTGAGTATTATCCATGTATGACTACATTATTCACTTGCATATTACATTATACCTCAGTATCATCCATGAGATTGTGTATTTTATTGGCGTGTGTGTTAGTCACAACTTGCTTGTGTATGCCTTGTTGTTGTGGCTAGGTTATTATCTCTACAAGCATAGTGGTGTGGGCCTAAGGTTTCCACATGGTAGGGTGGCATTGAATTTTACCATTGCTGGGGACTGACATACAATGGACAAGCTTCCTCAAGATTCAGAGAATTCAACAATTGAGTGCTCCAAGATACACTTACACTTAGCTTATGACTATATATGTATTTATTTATTCTCATGTGATTATGTAATTAGTGTAGTTCCTTTATGTTTTATGCATTTGAATTATCGAGTGAGTATTTCCTTGATATATATTGATATGACACTCCCTAGTGTGGAGAAATCTTGTATTTTGTTCGTACAATGGTGTCGGCAAGCCTACCCCTTGATAGAACCTAGATTGATCCTCAAATTTGGCCTTTAAACTTGATTTGGTCTTTTGTAAGTATTTTAGTGCATATGATTCATATTTTAGCGCATATGATTCATATTTTAGCATATATGACCCATATTTTAGTGCATTTTATCCATAAAATAGATCATATGATGCACAAAATAGAGCATACACATATCAGAGTAGTGTATACGTCTCCAGTTTTAGCGCATATAAGTTAGAGAAAATAAAAAATGAGTACTTCCTGAGGGTCTATCATAAATGTAATTGCATATTTGGATACCCTTTTTCCCCAAGATACCTCTTGTGTATTCCAAGTCAGGATTCAAATCCATTATGATATGTATTTGATTACTTTCCCTTTTTAGGATTAATTTACATCTTGTATTGATTTGCAACATGGATGGATTAGTCTCCTCGATAGATGACTATTGACGATGGTCTGATCATGACCCATGGGGTTTATGGATGAAGTATGGAATCTCACATGGTGGCTTGAACATGTATTTATCATTCTTTCTTGTGCTTTGGATTTTTTGGGAACCTTTGGTTGTGTTCTAGTCTTATGCTGCTGCACGATTGTGGATTACTTTATTTCATTTTGTTGTCTTGATTGTGTTTTATGGTTATGTGATGCACATAGCTACATGATTCTTATTCCATGTTTCAAATTTTTTTTTGTTAAGTGCAAAATTGACCCTATGTTCCAAGGTTTCCTTGGCGGTGTATTACATCTAGTTTCAGAGTCCATGTTCATACTCTGGGATCTCTTGGTATATGTTTCCCATATAGTTAACATTGTTGGAATGTGAGTGCATGCCTGTAGTGTTCACAAGCTAGTGTCATATTTTTTCTTGGGTCCCTAGGTGTGGCATTCTTGAGTGTTCTGATAAGAACCAACTCAAGTAGCATGTGGTGGAGGAAGAGTACCTCCTAGATCTTTGCATCATTTAGTGATGGATGACAACCCTATGTGTGAACCTCTTTAGACCACTTTAAACTGTATGGTTGGTGTGTTGCTCTTGGTTTTTGAGTTTTTGGTGACCCCTATGTCATCCAAGCCTATGGATTCCTTGGAAGCTTTGGTTGTGTTTCCATCTGTTAAAGCATGATAGTTGTATATATATGTTGATTCTTGGATATTTGGTAACCTTTAAGTCAATTGCTTGCTTGTGTGACCCTGCTTGGTCAGAGTTATTGATTGCTGTCCATGCAAGGCCTTGACTGCCTAATGATTGACTCCCTATGGGATGTGGTGCACTATTTTCTAATGATTATTAAATTAATGTGAGAGTAATGAAATATATGTTTATATGCATTGGCATCCTATTTCTTGTATTGAAATGTATTGTTCTTGTAGAGTGATAGTTATCCACCATAGTAATTATGAAAAGAGACAATCATTGGTAATGAGGAGTGTAATTATCAATAGTAATAGATCATTTGTGTTAATGACTTATGTTCCCAAATTGCATGGAATCATGTGTATTCATCATTTTATTCTTTGTCACCTTGCATATACCTTGCATTGAGTGTAATGGGGCCATAATGGCTGTAGGAATTAATCATCCCTTGTGTGATGTTGAGACTGCTACCATAACCTATTAAGGTGGGTTGTGTTACATTTTTATATCCAATTTTGGTGACTCATGATGTATGTTATGCATGCCCCTGATGTGGGAAGAACCTACATGGTTGTTGGCCGATCATTTCATTGACCCATCACAATGTAATCCCTCTCATTTGATTAAGTTGAATACCTCTTTAGAAAGATCAAAGTGTCATGTTTCAACATCATGTGTGCTTCATCTTGTGGTTGTAACTACCCTCTTCATGTCGTATTCTGGGTGAACTTGCATTGTGAATTAAATATATGTTTTGAGGTTGTTCTTAGGCCTCCTTCTGATTGAAACCCTACATTGTGAAATTATTGCATCACATGGAAAAGAATAAAGGAAATTTTATTCTGAAAGATTATTTATTTATTTGTTAAAATTATAGGATGCATATGATCGAGATCTTAGATGGTTCAATGTTTGGTGTGTGTGGGTATGTTTGATGAACTATAACTGATTAAATGTTTCAAGATGATAACTTTATGATCACCAAGATACAAAAGTAAATGCAAGACATTAAATCAGTTAATGTATTGTATTGTAGTTGATGTCAACTTGATATAATCTAATTGGTCATATACATATTGTCATAGAATTCAAGAGCTAAAGAGCTAAATTTTATGTTATCGGTAAGAAATAAAAACCCAGTGTACACCAAGTGACAGTAAACATTGATGGACAGTGCAGACTGAAAAACAGAGAACACCATACATTCACAGTGTATACTAAGCACCGCAGTAATCAAGCATAACTGGAGTGGTCACCAAGCTAACTAAAGTTGTTAGCAAGGACAAATGGAGTCAATGACCAAAAAAATTGAGGATACTCACCGATCATAACTGAAGATAAAGAATGACAAAAACACTTAGCTGGTAGGAGCTATATTTAGATTTAACTAATTAATTGTTTTATTTTCATCGATCAGTTGAACTAAAACAAAAATGAGATTTAAATCATAGATAACAAGGAGAGATAATTGGAATAAATATGAAGGAGAGCTTTATGGATTAAAGAAAGCATGGTGAGATTTATGGCTCAAGAAGTGATCTACGATGAAAAAAAGGAAGATTGAAATGGTGAAATTATGTCTATATAAAGATACAAGGAATTCATTATGAAAAGTGGAATGTTGAATATAATTCTGGTGAAGATAGAAGTATTCATGCAGATCTGATCATACAGGCTAAAGAACAGAGCCAAAAATTTTGCAAACACCGAGCAACAAAAGCAAGAGCATTCACCGAGAAGAAAGAAGAAAGAAGGGGAGAAAAGGAATTAACACTAGTACATTTGAGGCCTCTTTTTGATGGATATGTGTCACTTTTTTGACACTGTCCCATCAACCTCATGATAGAGACCAATGTTGTAGTTTTGGTGTTGGAATTAACAATGGCTGTGTCATCTGTTGTTATTACGATGGTACTAACTATCACAATATGAGCTGGCTATGATGGTTACCATGTTATCGTTACATATTTTTGATGTCGCTATTACAACACGTAGGCGTCGCATCTTATGTGTCGCTATTACAACACGTAAGCGTCACATATCATCTGTCACTATTATGACATGTAGGTGTCACATGTTATCAGTCACTTTTTCATTTGTGTGATGAATTTGCTATACATGTGACATCGAGCCATCAGTAATTTTGCGATAGCCCGACATCGCAAGTATAGAAACATGTTTGAAAAAAGAGACATCTAGGTGTCATGATACGAGCTGGCTATAATGGTAATCATGCTATCATTACATTTTATCTGTCGCTATTACGACACCTAGGTATCACAGAATTAATGTCAAAATTACGACAGATGTGCGACACTAAAAAAGACATGCGACATCGAGTCGTCGGCAATTACCGACGGCTTGACGTCGCATGTATTTTTTTAGTGTCACTTTAGAGTTTTTAAGAGTTTCTCTTTGTTTTTAGAATAGTTTAACATTCTCTACTTAACAAGGCCAACCACGTGAAGGTGGAAGCTCATCTGGCCCCTCCTAGGACACTCTTAAGACCCTTTACGACACTTTAAGATCTCTAAGATGTATTCTTAGGGATCGTAAAGGGTCATAAGGGATCCTGGGACACAAAAACTGAGAAACATAAATGTAGGCATCATGGTCACAATTGTTTGGAGACACAACATAATTCAGTGGTATACCCAGATGATGAAACGCAACCACTACTCCTCCAGTTCTAAGTTGGCACTGCACAATCCAAAAACCATAGATAAGGAATAAATTTAGAGAGCGGAGGAGGGCCATAACAACCAAAATAATATACCTCTGATCTCTAAATTTATTCCTTAACTATGGTTTTTGGATCGTGTAGTGCCAACTTTGAACTGGAGGAGTAGTGGTTACGTTGCATTTTCTGGGTATACCACTGAATTATGTTGTGTCTCCAAACAATTGTGACCATGATATCTACATTTATGTTTCTCAGCTGTTGTGATATCTATATTTATGTTTCCCAGCTATCATATTTATGTGCATGTTCTTTATGTGTTTGGCTTCTCTCCCTCCTCCAAAATAAGATTTTCCCACTCTGAATCGAGAATGCATGCACAACTACGTAGAATATATAGTGTTAGAAGGCCCCAAATGGGCATAAACTCAATGTTCTCCTGGTTTTTTATAAAATTTGAAACAACCAGAGAAGAATGTTTTATAAACCACCGGTGCTGCATGGAACTGCATAGGATCATCACCAAAGTGGGTTTCAAATTAGAGAACTCCCTTTCACTTAATAATTTTGAAGCCATCAATGGTATACTAATTGTTTAGGATTTTAAGTTTCCATTGATGGCTTCAAATTACCAACCAAAAGGTGTACAAAAGACTTAGTAGCCTCTAGAGCCTTTTCCTTGAATGCATTATACCCCATTTTTCTTGACGGATTCATCTTCTCGCTGAAGAGTTTAGCTGGAATTTTTCCTGAAAGTTTGTTTAGGTTGAAGTAAAAATGGCAAATCTCTTATAAAATTATTGGTATAATTTGGATAGCAAGGATCACCCAAAAAATAAAACAAGAACAGAAACATCGCAACTTAAAAGTAGAAGACATACATACATGTCTAGTGATCATATTGTGCTGAAGCTGGCACCTGATGCTGCTGCAATGACTACAGACAATAAATTTTGCATCATTGCCTGGTGTCATTGAAGTGTTGACCTGGGGTTGAATCTAGTATTCTCTTGTATGATCCAGAACCTGCAAGGAAGGTCAAGATGGGGTTAGATCCAAAGGATCTAAGCAATGCATGGCACCCTATTAGTGATCCTCATCTACAATTACGTATGTGCATAGTCAAGCCATACACTTCTCCTTG
>MU223419.1:966358-978350 GCA_018584345.1 Thuja plicata | reverse complement strand
AGCCCAAACATTAGAAAAGACTCGACCTCAGCTCCTAGAGAAGACATCTGATTCTTTAATGTGACAGAAGGCCAGTGAGAAATTAAAGCAAAAAACACTAACACCCTCAAGCATCTATAGTGAAAAATCATATAATTCAATGTATATATTGAAATTGATAATAAGATCCTGAATGTCCAGGTTCTAGAAAGTTTGTTCAATCCCTCCATGAGGCATTTAAAAAGACACCAACCATTAAAAAATTCATTGGCATCTGACCTTCAATAGATAGGGTCAAAGCTTCAGTGAGACAACAGTGGCATACTGCCCGTGACAAAGCACCACTTTCTTATGCTAGGGTTTATGCAGAGTACAACATATGTTCTCATTACGGTGTATATTCTCATATTGAATAATATCAATTAGGCCATCTTAGGGTATACGCCTCTAGTCATGTAATATGCTCTTAACCAAAGGCTAAAATAGAAGACATATATTGAAATTGCTAATAAGATCGTGAATGTCCAGGTTCTAGACAGTTTGTTCAATCCCTCAATGAGGCATTTAAAAATACACCAACCATTGCAAAATTCATTGGCATCTGACCTTCAATAGATAGGGTCAAAGCTTCAGTGAGACAACAGTGGCATACTGCCCATGACAAAGGATCACTTTCTTTATGCTAGGGTTTCTGTAGATTATGACGTATGTTCTCATTATAGCGTATATTCATCATATTGACTAATATCTATAATATTCTCTTAACCAAATGGTAAAATACAAGACATACCTCAAATGGTGAGTACACGGTGGCAACTTGTTGATGAGTACGCAATGGCTATACCCTAAACATGAAGGAAACTAGCTGAATGAATTGAAAATTGGCCCAGAGGTGTGATGAACGAGCTGTTGGATTCTTTAGTTGTGACTACTAGCTGGATTCAATACAACAAGAGCCCTCTTCATGCACAAAATGGTATAGTTTCCTTCTGCTCGCATGCACATCTCAATCACAAATGAGCCTTTCTTTTTCTTTTTCTTTTTTTTTTATAATCAACAGGGTGTCACAATTATGACAGTATCGTCGCTATTGTGACAGCGTCAAGGGCACTTGAAAAAAAATACAAAAATCACACACAAATGGTAGTGTCGTCGCAAATTGGCATTAAAATTTGACCCCAAATGTTGTAGTGTGAAGAAAAAATTGATCAGAGAGGTATTATGGACTAAAAATAGATCTGAACATTGAACATATCATTTAATATTTTAGTTTAACCATTGATTCAGAAAATCTATTAACCAAGTGGGATTTAACCATCCTTATTGTATTGAGATACTCAAGAGTATCAAAAGGTTTTCTTTTTGATAGCATAGTGAATGCTAGGTCAAAACACAAACTGTTGGTTTTGAATCCTCTAACAAGGTCACACTTAACAATGTGTTTGTAACCTTTAACAAGATTGGCTCTTCATCGAGCTCACTTTAGAAGAGTCAAAATTTTGGGTTACTGGTCCCAAGTGTTTTTTTCCCTTAATAGGGTTTCCATGTTAAAAATGCATGTGTCAAATGTCTATTTATTTCATTGCATTTATAGTTTACTTTATACATTACTAAAACTGGATTGGTCTGTAAACACTAAGTTTAATTGTTGGTACTCGGTAAAAGTGAGAAAAAGATAAACAATATATCTTACTGAGCAGTATATATTTTCTAGAATTACATAAGGAATACATCTTGTAGGACTGAAAGATAACTAGAGGATATTATATTTGTGATATAAGTTTTGGCTAGATTATTGTAATTATTTTTAAGGCCACTGATTCACCTCCCTCTCAGTTATTCTAACAATTAGTATCAGAGCTTTGGTGCTTAGAAGAGAGTTTAAAGACTCAAGCTAAAGATCACAAGATGAGTAAAAGGGATGTGCCTAAGTTGAACAAAGACAACTTTGCGTCATGGAAAAGAAGGATAAGAATCCACCTATCAGGTATTGGAAATGAAGTCACACAATACTTGGATGCTAAATATGTTGTGCCTACTAGACCTCTAAGTGTTGATCAATTGAGAGACAAACATGAAAACAATTCTATGATGATAGAACTTGCTTCTTCACTATCCGATGCCGAATTTGAAGATGTCAAATCATGCACTACTACAAAGAAAATGTGGGACAAACTCAAGATAGTACATGGAGGAGACACAAATGTGCTAAGAGCTAAAGCTGAAAGCCTAAGAGGAAAGTTTGATGACCTAAGAATGAAAGAAGGAGATAACATCACTTAGTACAGTAGTAGAATCAAAGAATTTGTTAATGCTATCCAAGGATTAGGAGGAGTACTTGAGGAAGAAATAATTCTAAGTAAAATTCTGAGAACCCTACTACCTATTTATGCTATTAGAGTATCTACAATTCAAGAAATGAGAGCAGTAGAAAATAAAAATGTTACTCTTAATATTTTGATTGGTAGACTTATTTCATTTGAGATGAACAACTATGACAACAATGTCTTGCCAACTATTGAGTCTGCATTCAAATCTTCTCTGAAAAATATGAAAATCTAGTCACAAACACACTATAAGAAATGATAGTGATAGTGATAGTGATGAACAAGAACTTGATGAAATTGAAGCAATAATGGCTAGAATATTGCAAAGAGGTAAATGAAGGTACAAAGGTAAATTACCATTGGTTTGTTTTAATTGCAAAGAAATTGGATATTTTGCTGCTCAATGCCCTAACAAGAGAAAGGATGAAAGAAGCAATGAAAGATATTATAAAAAGAAGTTTGACAGAAGTGATGACCGAGACTAAAGAAGTAACCAACACTCTGACAAAAGAGATAACTGAGACTACAAGGACAAAGGAAAGAATGCTTTTTACCTAGTTGAGAACAAAGCTGAAAATACTGACACCGAGTCTGATGAAGATGTTGAGGTAGTATTTGTTGCTATGAAGGATGATTTAGATGAATAAGGAAGGTATGTTGAAACTGCACTGATATCTAAAGTTAACACAAATGATGTTTAGATTATTGATATTGGCTGTACTCACCACATGATTGGAGATAAAGAAAATTTTGAAAATTTTGAATATTATAATTGTGGATCAGTTAGGATGGGTAATGACTCACCTTTCCCAGTTGAAGGAAAAGGAACCATCACGTTGAATAATTTGTTCAGATGTGAAAATCCATATTGGGTGAATGGACTTAACTATAATCTATTGAGTGTTTCACATCTGAAAAACACAGGTCACCGAGTTGCATTTGAGAACAAAAAGGCAAAGATCTATAATGAAACATGAAAGTTGATCAGTACTGGTAAACAAACAAAAGGTAACCTATTCTATCTTGATGATATTAAGATCACTTGTTTATTGACTAGAAATGAAGACATTTGGCTATGGCATAAAAGGTTATGTTATGTGAATTTTGACAACATAGTTAGGATAAGCAAGAAAAGAAAAGTAAGAGGCTTATCGAGTATGTCAAAACCCGACCATGTAATGTGCAAGAATTCTCAAAAGGGAAAAATGACAAAGTCTAGTTTCAAGAGAAAAACCTACACATCTAATGCTATTCTAGAGTTAGTCCACACTAACTTATGTCAACCAATGATAACAAAGAGATATTATGGTGATAGATACTTCATTCTATTTGTTGATGATTATTCTAGAATGATGACTGTTATGTTCTTAAAAGAGAAATCTAAAGCATTTAAGATGTTCAAATGGTATAAAGCTAAAGTTGAAAAACAAAGTGGAAAATAACTAAAATGTCTAAGATCAGACAGATGAGGAGAATTTATTTATGATGAATTCACTAACTTTTGTAATGAGCACGAGATTACAAGACAGGTTTCTACATCGAGAACACCACAACAAAATGGGATTGCTGGAAGGAGGAATAGATAAATTGTTGATTGTGCCAGAACACTAATGATTGAAAAAGGCATTACACAAACCTTCTAGAGAGAAGTTGTAAGTAATGTTGTCTATACATTAAACTGAGTTCAATTGAAGAAAGACACTAATAAGACACCTTATGAGCTATGGTATGGATACACACCAAATGTGAGGTACTTTAGAATTTTTGGAAGTCAATGTTATATATTTAAAGATGATAGAAATGGGAAGCTTGACTCTAAAAGTGATGAAGGAATATTTTTAGGATATTCTACCAAAAGCAAAGATTATAAATGTCTGAACAAATCTTCTAACAATATCATTGAAAGTGAAAATGTTAAAGTGGATGAATTTGCTGAGATAAATGAAGAAGAATGTAGAAAGGAAATGAAATATTAAAACATATTTGTCTACATTGAATAACTTGACACTCTTCCTGAGAAACAATGTAATGCTATCGAGTGAAAGAACAATGCAACCGAGCAACACGTTGCACACACTGAGAATCAAGAAAATGCTCACAATGATGAACCGAGTGATGAAGATCAAAATGATGATTAGAATGAGGAACAAAGATCTAAACCTATACTTTCTAAGTATGTCATAATACACCATCCATAGGACCATATCATTGGAGACAAAAGAGCTGGAATGAGAACAAGAATTATGTCACTTAACACTAGATGTTTGATTTGTGATTTTGAGCCTAAATCTGTTAATACTGCACTTGAGAATCAAGAATGGGTTAGTGCAATGAATGGAGAGATTGAACAAATTGACAAGAAAAAAACATGGGCATTAGTATGTAGACAAAATGATAAAAATGTCATTGGTACCAAATGGATATTCAAAAACAAACTGAATGAGAATGGAAAAGTCATAAGGAACAAAGCAAGACTAGTATGCAAAGGGTATGCACAAGAAGAAGGTATTGAATATGGAGAAACCTTTGCACCCATTACTAGACTAGGAGTAAGAATTATACTTGCTTATTCTGCTTTCAAAGGATTAAAAGTATACCAAATGTATATTAAATTTGTATTTCTAAATGGAATACTAGAAGAGGAAGTATACATTGAACAACCTAAAGGGTTTTTTGATCCTAACAAGAGGAACATGGTTTGTAAACTAAAAAATCCTTGTATGGATTGAAACAAGTACCAAGAGAACGGTATGAAAGACTTCACTCTTATCTCATTAGTATTGGATTTGTTAGAATAAGTGACAAGAGTAAACTATATTTGAAAGGAGAAACTGATGATAAGATTTTGATTGCTGATATATTTGTTAATGATATCATATTTGGAAGTAATGATATGCTATGCAAATCATTTGTTGATGAAATGAGAATAGAATTTAAGATGTCAATGTTTGGAGAGATCTAATTTTTTCTTGGTCTACAGATTCTACAACAAGATGAAGGCATCTACATCACACAATCTAAATACAACAAAGAATTTATGAAGATATTCAAAATGGAGGATTCCAAACCAGTTGGAACACCTATGGAAAATGGATGCAAATTGACAAAGAAATACAAGACAACCGAGGTAAATCAGACCTTATATAGATCTATGATTGGCAAGTTAATGTATGTTGTACACACTAGACCAAATATAACACATGCAGTTGGAATAGTTGCAAGATTCTCTGCTAATCCCAAGGAATCACGCATGACTAATTTTAAAATAATTTTGAGATATCTAAAGAATACCAAAGACTACGGTTTGTGGTTTAATAAAGAGGGCAAATTTGAGCTACAAGATTTTATAGATGCTAATTGGTCTAGAAACATAGATGATAGAAAGAGCACATTAGGAGGAGCATTCTTTATGGGTGACCGACTTGTCACATGGATAAGTAAAAAGAAAGGATGCATATCTCAATCAATCGTAGAAGAATAATATCTGGTTGCTACTGCAAATTACTCTAACATTGCATGGATCAAGCAATTGCTGAAAGGAATGAATGAATAAATTATTGAACAAGTAATTATCTATTGTGATAATACTTGTGCTATAAACATCTCAAAGAACCCTGTAATGCATGATGAGACAAAGCACATAGCTATTAAGTATCATTAATTGAGGGAACAAGTATAAGAGAAAGAGGTGATACTGAAATATCTATAATCCAAAGAATAATTAGTAGACATATTCAAAAAGACATTGCAAAAAGATACATTTGAGTACCTAAGGAAAAGACTAGTGTTTTTGAAGGCATTATATTTTTCCATTAGTATACATAGAGAAAAACATGATCTTCACCATTGGTTTAATCTACACCGACAGACAGGGATCAACACTATCCGACCCCAAGGTTACTCGACAAACACTGTCAAGTGTTATCCGATGAAAAAAAGGTAAAAAAAACCCGATGAGTAACAATAGTGCTACCCGATGGAACAACAAAGAGAGGAACCTGATAGATACAAGGAACTCGATGAATAGTTCAATCAAGGAACACCGACAGACTTCAAGTTCAAACTGACAACCAAGAACTGATAGTTAGTTACATCCAACAAAAAGTGGATCTGACTTTCCACGTCAGATAAATCACTGAAGTTGTATTTATAGATTCTTGATTCTATTTTAAATTCATTATGTGTAGAGGAAGCAATGTATTTACTATTTTTTTAATTCGTTTTACTATTTTAAAACATGGAAACTAAAGATCAAGGTCAAGTTGTAAACCTTGGATCTAAGAGTTGACATTGTAATGTGTGAATTTTGAGATAGGTCAAATACTTGTATAAATAGGTGCTCAATCCATTTGAGAATAGTTGTTATTCAATAAAGATAGTAGCCACGAAGAGAAACTAAAGACTAGATAGAGAATTCATGCAAAAGGATAGAAACAAAATCAAGTCAGTTTCAAGAATAGAAAAAAGGCTACCGACGAGTAGAGTAAAGGTATTCATCAATTAGTTAAGGTGATATTATTACTCTAAGAGCTTTAATGGATCTGTAAATCAGCAATAGTCAATTGCATAGAGTCAAGTCAACATTTTTACTCATTCTAACAAGTGTAGTACACTAATGAAATCCTTTCAAGAAAGGCGGGCTTAACCATCCTATTGTAAAATCTCATAAATGAGTGCATACTTAAATTAGTGTTGCTAAAGCTCTTAACAAAGTAGATCTTAATAGGTCTCCACCCTAATACTCCTAACAGGGTAAATCATCAGAAGTGATAAAATTGTAAACCTTAACCAACTCCCTTCCATTCTTCAGATAGTGAAGTTTTTTGGGTGCCATCCCCATCACAATTTTTACTTCCTAATAGGATTTTTCTGTGATACCATATCTTGTGTTATGTTTTTATCATTTTCACGAATGTTTCTATGACTATTGAAAACTATTAAAGATTGTGAACAATAATACATGCATAAGAAAGAATAATAGTAATGGTTGGTAATACAGAATTGAATGATTACTAATGATAAATAAAGAAAGGTGTTAAAAATTTTAGAGGTACTAATTCACCCCTGCCCTCTCAATAGTACTTCCCATTAATTCCAACAATCGGTATCAGAGCTTAGTCCCTTCTTGGAAAGATTAAAGGCTTAAGAGAAAAGATCATAAAATGGAGAACTAAAAATTTAATAAGAATATTGAGAACAAAAAGATTGAGATACAGATGTTCTATGAATAGTATAAAGAAGCTAGAATCAAGATGAGAGAGCTGCTGGATGAGAGAAAAGGCATGGCTACATGGAACAATGAAAAAGACTATCAAGAAGAAGAGATTCTAGATTTCTTTGAATCTTTAGGATCAAATGCAAGTAATACATTAGATACATCAGAAGAGAACATCACTAATCTAAAGGAGATCAATCAACATCTGACATAAAAAATAAAGACGTTGCAAATCAGTCAAGAGAGCCAGATGGTAAGAATGATTGATGTGATGAGTTCTGCTAGACAAGATAAAATAGAAAGGACACTTTCTATTGATGACAGAAGGAAGATTACAAAGATACTACAAGAAAAGGAAATGGAAGTTCAAAGACATGCTAAGCATCACCATGATCTCACAAATTAGATTGTCCTTATGAGTTAGTAAGCAAACAGAATAAATGTGGAACTCATTGAAAGAATATAGATTATCGATGAACTAAGAGAAGAAAATGAAAATCTAAAGCATGAGGTTAGAATTTAGCAACAACATAATGAGATTATCAGAAAGGATAAAGAAATAAATAAAACTGTGGATGACTTCCTTGAAGGACAACAAAGAGTCAACAACAACAACAGTATAGGCTTTACCGAAAATGGAGAATCATCAAACCCAAAAATTGTTTATGAAAATCCAATACTAAGAAAGCTGACATGCAAGCACTATGGAAAGAAAGGGCACACATCAAATGTATGCAGAGGTAAAATAAAAGGTGTTCCTAAATCTACACCTACATCTTCATTCATAGGATTCTGTTATAAATGTAACAAGAAAGGACACAAGGCTTATGAATACAAGAGCAAGATAGAACAACCAAAGAAGGAAGCCTACATGGACAAATACTGTCCTACATGCAAGATGAATGGAAACACATCTGAAGAATGATGGAAAAATAAAAATCAAGCATGGAAGCCTAAAGGTCAAAAGGTTCCTTATCGACCAAAGAGAATCGGTAATCAATATACATGGGATTATAATACATGGAAAAACTATACAACATGTGGTAGATATGGTCACATTACTGCCAACTACATGAGAGCATGGACCAAAAGGTCTAGAGGCTAGTCAAACCCCAGAATGACATGGTTACAATGACATAAAGTTGGTCATCTCAAGAAAGATTACAAGGACCGATTCACATAAACAAGCACATATCCCAATGGAAACACCATTGAGGATATCCGGAGGGCAAGAGACAAAATGTGGATAAAAGCTTCAAGTAATGAAGAAGCTGGACCAAGAAATACAAATGGTGACACCCCATCCAATGGATATGGTGACACCACCAACCCTACTTGAGATGAACAAGTAAGTATGGAACTGCACTATACCAAGTTATATTTTGCATCAGTTCCATTATACAAAATTGATAGAAAGTCAAAATCTGCATAAATAAAGATGCATATTATGTTACTTGTTACAACTCTGAGAAATCAACCCCGTCGGTATAAACACTTACCAAAAATCATCGATGAACATAATAATGAGTTGTTTACACTTACCAAAAATTGTCAGTCAACTAGTAAAAATGCTAAATTGTCAATGTAACTTGACGCCCATCGGTAAGAAAGCAAAGTTCAGAAGTTGTCATGATAGAATACCGATATCCGTCAGTAAAAGAAAAATGGTTAACAACTGCCCAAAAGTATCATGTCTTCACCGATGATGATTTGAAATTTCCTCCCGATGAAACCTATCTTCATGTCCCGATGAGTCATTGAGCATTTATTGAAAAGACTTAGGTCAAAAAGTCTATAAATAGTCGACGGGACAACTTCATTTTTAACTCGCGATTTGAAGAGAAAGAAGAGTGAAAACCAAGAGATTAAAGAGTTGAAGGCAGAAGCATCCACAGATCAATTTAATACATAATAAGAAGATCTTTCATCACTATTGCGAATTGAAGTAAGTACCAGAGGCACCAAAAGATCTTTGTCATTGTTTTATCAAGAAATCCCTAATTTCAAGAATACCCTAAAAACTTGAAATACAATGGAAATGACCTCAAGAACCGCTAAGATGAAGAATGATAAGAGGGATATGGTGAAACTAATCAGGAATAGTACATGTGTAGAAACAAAGTATAAAATCTGCATAGAAATTACATCGAAACCCGATGAAATTGGTGCGTTTTCAAAAATTCCACCTAGGGTTTTGCTCATGGAAGACGTTAGGTCTTATATTCACTGCAAGATTGCAGAGATAGGTGATCTTGAAATGGATGAAGCTTATAAAAAGATGTGTAATGCTGAAGGAAAACTAAAGGAAGAGCATAAAAACATGGAGGTCAAAGGGTTAACTAATGCTCTACATTTCCCGAGGGAATTCAAAACTGAATGGATAAGGTTAGTCTTGAGAAGAATGCATGACAACAAGCTATGGGTAGACCAACCCAAGAAAATAACCAAGGATGTTCCTCACACTATCACTGGTTATCCAACAACCGACAAGCCTCGGGCACACAAGTATCCGTCCATGAAAGAAGTTGAAAAACTCACCAAAGCAGAAGGAGACTGGTGCAGAGCACCCTAGGGTTTTAGCTCTGAAGCCCTAGCTATTTAGAAATGGTGGTCCGGGAGCAGATCACAGTTAGCAATCAGTCTTTTTAATAAACATTAACAGTTCTTAGCTCTTGTCGCAATGTCGCAGATGCTCAACGATCAACATAAAATAGTGTATCGCGTAGTCAGAAGGAGACTGGCGGTTAACAGAAAATGGCTACAACAAGGCGATGACCGGTAATCGCAAAGTTGCAAGGTAACCGACAGTCAGTGTTTAAGCATTGCGAGGATGCGACAATGACTTATCGCACAGTCGGCGATTTATCGGTGGTCAGTTTGAAAGCGGTGTGACAATGCGATGATAATGTATTGCAAGCTCGTGAGTTGATGAGTGGTTAGTGGAAGACGGCTGCGACAAGGTGAGGACAGTGTATCGCACAGTCATGAGGTGACCGACCGTTAGTGTTTAAGTGTTGCGAGAACGCGACGATAGCTCATCACACAGTCACAAATGAATCGGCAGGTATGGAGAGTAGAGCTCGCGACACTGCGACAAATGGTTTCATCAGTCCATCGCGAGGTCGCAGAACAACCAGCAGTTAAGTCAAAAAGTGTGCGAGTGAGAAACAACCAATACATCGCGTGATCGCAGGGAAAACATCAGCTCAGTTCAAAGCATTCCGAGCGTGCGATAACGATGCATCGCATAGTCGCAAGGGAATCATCAACTCATTTAGAAGTGTTGCGAGCGCACGACTATAATGCATCGTAGGGTCGCAGGCTGATCGATAGCTCGTTGAAAAGTGTTGTGAGTGCATGACAATAGTGAATTGTAGGGTCGCACGATAAAGGCATGCTTAGTATGAGGACTCGCAACATTGTGACTAACAGACAGAGGAAGAAAATATGTTGACTTGTCAACATCGCAGAGGGAATTGGAAAAGTCAGTGACACGAAGGAAAATGTTTTCCACATCGACAGCCATGCAGAGGAAGATCTTGATGACAGTTACAGGAAGGAGATGAAGAGCCGAGGTAGTTAGAATCTTTAGACGGCGGGTAACCTAGAAACGGTTACAAATCAAGAAGAGGCTGAATATATAATCAAGTAAAGAAAAACCTGTAGGGGGTGTGGTTGAAGAATTGGAATTGTGAAGGCTAGTAGAAGAAGTTTTCTGTATGTGTGAATTGTAACTTTTTGATTTTCAATAAGAAGAGTTTTTCGATGTGTCCTATGTAGGATTTTATTGTGTGCAGACTTCTGTAGAGTAGGATTTTGAATTCAGTCAAGTCTCATGGATGCTTTTTGACTCTTATAATCCATCCTATGGAGTGTGACCATCAAGAAGCATCCCTCATGTATTTTTATTCTATTTTTGTGTCTGTGTCTGAGAAGTGGCTAGTCAGAATGGTAGACAAGTCCTAGGCGAGCCAAATGGTCCGGCTAGAGAACTTGTAGGAGGGAGAGATAGAAGGGGAAGGTGCATGACTGACCTTATTCAGTCATGGAGAGTAAGATGAGATGAAGATTGAAGCATTTCGGTGGGTAGGAAACCTAGGAGAGAGGGAGTATAGAAATCCTTTTGTTTAGGGTCTGAGAGTAACCCTAAGAGACTCAAGTGTGAGTCTAGAGAATCCTGAAGTGAATAGGATCCAAGGTAAGATTCCTAAAAGAGAGTAGGAGTCTAGGAGAGAAAGGTCACCTCCCCATCAGATTGGTATTAGAGCCTAGTTAAAGATTTGGGTTTGAAAATTGTAGATGTTTCAAAGTACTGAGGAATCAGTAGGAGAATCAGCCATGGTAACAAATGTAGAGTTGGCTAAAGAGGTGAATGAGAAGAAGGAGAGAAATAGACTCCTTGAGGAAACTCTAGAGTTAATGAGAAAACAACTAGAGGATATTGCTGATAAAGTAACTGGAGAAGCAGAGA
>MU223419.1:903385-953849 GCA_018584345.1 Thuja plicata | reverse complement strand
CCTAGCATACCTTGACATTTTTTTACAATACCTTGAGAGTGGATCTTCAATGGAGGAAAAAATTAATTTACATTGGACATTTGACTCATCCCCAATTACATTAGATCCCATGCATATCACTGGGAAAACATGTATTGAGCATTTAATAGTTATTGATAAGCACATATCAAAAAGGGCTATTATAGAAGATGAAGAATCTCGAGACTGAGAAGAAAATTGTAACACCCTAGATTATGGTGAGAGATGCAAGTATGTTTTGATCCTTGATTAGCAAGTTAAGTGATTCTGCTCGCCCAGATTGAAATCAAGTAGTTTTGGCATAAAATTGAATGTTTTCCTTGTCAAGGTGGGCAACTGAATAGGACCTACACCACTACTGGCCTTAATTCGTCTCCTCGCCCTGGTAAGTGTTGGAGTGCTGAAGATCTACACCATGACAGAACCAATGATTTAGATTGCTACCTATGAGCTGCTTCACATCTTGCAATGAAAGTCTAGGGTCGACAAGAAACAACAGAGCATGAAACATCACTCTGATCAATGTTCCCTCCTAATTTCAATATATATGTATTAATATTATTATTAGGACAACCATAACTATTATTAATATTATATTTATAGATATAAAAATGCGATATGGAAATGGATGGGAATAGAGGTCTCACGATGTGCCCTAGCCGACTGTCGACACTCAAAAATTTGTATCTCAAAAACAGGTTTTGCTCATGGGCGTTAAAAACTTTGAAGGGTATTTGAACTTTGAAGGGTATTTGAGGAACATACCTGAGTCTGTAGTTATTTGGTATCCACACAGAGCATCAATATTTTTGACCGCAGTTGTTAAATTACCAATGTTTTCTTTTCTTTTTTTTCTTATATCCCATGAACGTCGCAATTGTGACATTGTCGGGCTATAATTGAAAAAAAAAAGCCAAAAACACATAACATTTGCCCGCCATCGCAAATTGCCGTCGCAATTTCACCCCAAATGTATTAGTGGGGGAAGAACCAAGGGAACAGATTCTGGTAGGAAGGCCACCCCTACCGCCTCAGTGGTTAATAAAGAGAAGAAAAAGGAAAGCTCCATCCACTCCCATGACTCCTCTCTCCCTGGCCAAAATGATGGCTCAGGTCCAGGCCCTGCCCAAGGCCAAGAAAGCCAAGACAGTTCATACTCTTCGAACCAGGCCGGGTGGAGAAACAATTTCCATTGTGGCAACACCTCCCCCAAGCACTGATGAAGAAACTGTGGAACCCAGAGATTATAATATTGCAGAGGTATTGCTTGGAAGAAGGGGAAAGCAGGGCAAGGTGGACTTACTGAAGGAGGCAGCAAGGGCAGTGGAAGCCTGTTATGAGAAAGAATCCTAGAGGCTCAAAGCAGAAAAGGAAAAAAATGCAAACCTTATGGGGTTGCTCACTGAGCTGGCTCGACCTATCAATGTCTCTCCTCCGGAGGCCTCCACCTCTAAAGATCTACCGCAGAGTGACATAGACTCCCTAAGAACTATGAAGAAGAAGGCCCAGGCAGTGGACGAGTGGGTCACCCTATAGATAGGAAACACCCGATGTTTCCTGGTATCCACCCTCCCAAATTTATATATGGCCCGAAATGTTATACACCAGGTGGAGACTCTTATTGACCTATGGGAGGGTGATGTGAAGAATTATCAAGCATGGAAGGTAGAGCTTGAGGAAATCCATGGCCTGGGAGAGGAAATGATTTATGAATGTAGAATTCAGGGGGATGAATCATTTGATTTTGTGAGAACCCAACACTCCAGACATGACCTCACATTGGAGGTAACCAAGCAACTGGTAGGGACTTTGCAGGATAAGGTCAATGCAGTAAAATATTCTTTCAATTTATATAAGTATTTTGTAATAAAGACTTCTGGGGCTGATCCCCTCAGCACAGATACATGTACACCCAAAGATTCAGTTTTGGGGAGTTTTGATGAAATAATGAAGTCCCGGTATCAATCCCCGGAGGGGATAGATGGGGCCCAAATGACCAAAATTAACGCGCATGATACTTAGTGGTCACGACGCGGAAAAAATGGCCGATGAATTTAAAGAAAATGTTCCAGACCCGGGGGAACAAATTGAAGTGGCTAAGTACCAAAGGGCTAGCCTAAGAGATGTAGATGAAGATGACATTTCCCATCTCCTCCAGGCTTTCAATGATAATAAACAACCTTGAGCTTTCTCCACAGGCCGGGGAAAACTCAAACATTGGGTATTCTTTATTCTTTTGTGGATGTAAGTTCCTAGATCCCGGAGTCTCAGATCCAAAATTTTGTATTCTTTCAAGTGATCTGTGTCCCGGTCCTCGAGGCCAACCGGTCACTTTCAGAAGTGGTTAATAAAGGCTGTCAGAAGGTGGTTGGCTACATCAAGGGGGTGTCAACTCAACAGTTGGTTTTCTGACAGGATGCTCTTCTCGAGGCGCCGCTTAGAGGTACACCTAGCACATTGGAGACAGGGCACCGCATTTCCCATTTATGAGGCATGTAGCCTCGATCCCCGGGGGACCTACTTTCTTCCTTCTCCTTCCTGACCCTCTTCTCAAGGCTGATTCTACCGCTGTATATTCTTGTCCCATTCTTCTAACAGAGCAGGCCTATTTTGTCTCAAGGTCTCAAGGCCTATTTCCAAGTGTCGGCAAAATTGATGATTTTGTTGTCCACAGTAATAGAAAGGCAATTTCTCATTTTTAGTTGCAGAGCTCAATGCTCCATTGTTCTATTTTTCAATAGTTAGACGCTCCCCTAGAGCCACCATTGTATCACACACTAGTGCTTGCTAGAAGAGACATTAATGAAGAAGGAAGAATTCTTTGCAATGATGTTGTTGGCATTCCTGCTTCTGAGTTAATGGTATTTCATGTTTTATGCTCTTTATGTCTTCTACTCTGATATGTTAAATAGATCAATGAACTCTTTTCCCTTGCTACTGATGAAATTCTAATTGATGGTTGTGTATTTCTTCGGTATTTAGTGTATTATGTCAGAGTATTATTGATGTTCTGGACGTTTAAACATGACTATAGTTAGATGAAGTATTTCTAACCCTGCATGATCTTTTTCATTTTATTTGCTAAGTGTAGAATGCTAGGAGAAACCTTAGCTTATTGAATCTCTGGAGGGAATGAGTTGAAGAAACCAGCTATCCCCCTCGAAAATAGTCACTTCTCCCAACCGAGCCCTGCACCGTTGTGACCCGACACCCAGGTGCTTGAAGACCTGGGGAATCTAACTCCCTGAATAACCTTTGTAGGCGGAGTTGGCTGGTACCTCCAGTACCCGCTGACAACTTATGACTATTGGTGGACCCGCTCAGCAAAACCCCGTCAATAGACACTGGCGGTAGAAGGAGGGCATGAACTCACCCAACTCCAGAGATCTCAATTTTACACCTCTTGAGGGTTCCCCAAGTTATTGTTTTAAGAGTCAAGCCTTCAACAGGATTGGGTCTTTCTCCATAGTGAAATTTGAGAGAGTCCTTAGGTCTACCCCGAACCTCGGAAGGTTTGTCAAACTCGAGCCTCCTGCTTGAAAGAAATGGACCTCAAAAATAATACCAGCCACTATTGTCTGGGGGTCTAGCATACCTCAGAATACCCAAGCTTCTCAAGCAATCCCAGGAACCAGTGCCCAAACTACCCAACATCTAGTTCCCCCAATGGCCGCGTATTTTGGAAACACTAGGTCCCCAATGGGAACTTTTCTGGGCACAATCAATGACTTACCCTCTCACCCGGAGAAGATCTGCCCATGGTATGAGCACTTAGGCTCACAAGTCATAGAAGAGCATTTACAGGCATATAAGGATGACATGAACTGACATCGAATCTAGCATGAAGATGTTGTGACTCAGATGTTTCCCTTGTCTTTAGGGCAAGGTGAGTTGAACTAGTACCTTAACCTTCCTGCCAACTCCATAAATAGTTGGCAGGACATGGAGGATGCCTTCCTCGCTGCCTTTCACATGCATGTGGACCCAGCCTAGTCCCATAGCTAGTTCATCTCCATCAGGAAGGAACCCAATGAACCTCTTGCAGCATTCAGCTATAGGTTCCAACGTGCCTTGAAGCGGTGCACATGCCCTTTTATTCCATCCCTATAAGTAACCATATAGACCTACCTTAACGCGATGGACTATTTTGTTGCCACTCTCCTTTGGAGAAAAACCGTCACGGGTGACCAGGACACCGTGGAAAAAGTTTACAACCTAGCTTTATAATTTTCCCGTGGTCTCAAAAAATCCCCAGGCGGGATTGGGCAGAGTACGCCCTTCAACATGATCCTTGGCAGAACCACGTATGCCGGGGAGTACAACCCCAATCTGGCGATGGGAGCCCCCTCGATGGCGATGAATCCTCCGCCACCCCTACTAGACTAGAAGGTTTGGTATGTTTACCCAACGCAGACCTAGATGGTGCCAGGTCTAGAAACTTTCTCTTGGAATCAGCTGCAGCAGGCACAAGAGTCTCAAACACAACCATCTGGAGTGCCCTTCTTTTAGTCATCCATGACTGGAGGATTGCCACCCTCGACTCTGGCTAATACTGCTACCTTCCCAGGAAGCCAACAACAACAGCAACTGTCACATTGTGATGCCAACACTCAGTTGACCGCCGAGGTTGAACCCCTTCGGAAAATGTTGTCTACCTTGACTATGGACATGGGCCAACTGAAGGAGGGGTCCTACGCACCCCAGAATTCAAATTCCCAGAGGGGAAACATTTTCTCCAGCCAACGAAACAACAATGCCGGAGGAAGAAACTTCAACAACGGGCCCAGGCCCAATCAACAGTAATGGAATAATAACGTGAACACCGGAGGCTCACCTCTGAACCAAAATGCCAACCAAAATGGTGCTGGACAATCACATTTCACACCAGTTACGGACTTCCAGCCCATGAATAATTGGTATAGATTGCATGACACAGGTTCACACAACAAAGTTAATTGTGCCACCTTGGAGAAGGTCATCATGATCTCCCAGTTAGACATGCAGCAGTTGCATGATACCACCCCTCTAGAGCCTCCTGTCCAAGAGCCAACCCACAATGCCTTCGCTTGTGACACCATCTTCTTTGAAAATTCTAGGGAGGATGAAGAGGGATCTAAATTGCAGGGATTCTTTGATGAATCTATCCCGCCCTTCGAGGCTAATGCCTTTACCAACCTGCGGACTCCATATAATACTCAGAGTCAGGTTGGTAAAGGGCCAGCTTACACGCCCACACCTCCTATCAAAGACACTCCTCCTCCCTGGAATAACATGACTGACCGAACCACTCCTCCAAAATCACCTAGCTCTAACCAAGCAAAAGATCTCACCGAGGGAGATCACCAGTTCTCGGGAGGAAGATTCGACATTATGAAGGCATTGGAATAGACCACCACCTCCATGACCTTGATGGAGGTTTTGCTAAACTGTCCTGAGCAGAAGAAGTCTCTTCTAAAGCTCTTGGGAAACCCAAAATTCGTCAGCCGCCCACCCAAGACTGTCTCGTTGGAAGATGCTAACACGGCCATCTTCCAGGGAAATAATGAGGATCCCCCCTTCCTACTAGGCCTGAATATTCAAGGAAAAAATATACACAATTGCCTAGTAGACTTCAGAGCTTCAGGTAACATCATGCCCTTGTCCATTTGTTAGAAGCTTGAATTCCATCCCACCCCATCTAATGGTGCAGTGATCCAACTGGATAAGACTCCTGTAAAAATGGTGGGGGAATTGAAGAACATCTGGATACAGCTTATCCAGGACCCTAGGATAGCTAGAATAATTGACATCCAAGTGGTGGAGATCCCAGAGACTTACGGGATGTTATTAAGTCAGAATTGGTCTAAGTCCTTGAATGGATACTTTTCAACCAACTTCACCCATTTATGGCTTCCGTGGGAAGGAGAATCAAATAAGATCTGGGTCGAAAGTGAACCTCGGATGAAACAGGCCCATACCGAGGTTGGAAGGGTCAATGAGGTCTTTTTCTCTGAGACTTCCCTGGGGCTGTACAGACCCTTTGAAATCTTAACATTCAATTTCATCCCCGGAGAGGATCCTGCAGTGCTGCAGAGAGCCCAGGACCTAGAGGAAAAGATGAGAGTTGAGGTTGACTCTCAAGGTGCCACAACAACCCTTGCCACACTCCTATCTGGAACTTGGTACCGAGTACACTATCAGAAACATTCAGAGCTTGAGTGTGGACCCTGTCTCTCGGTCGCTAACCGACACCTTGATACCTTCTATAATAAAGAACATATACCTGATTCTCTGGGGCCCAGTACTCCTATGGGATGTGCTCCTCTAGTGCCATCTCCCCGGGAATCTCAAATCCAAACACCTCTGGAGGTAAACTCTACCCTCACGCTGGTAGTCCAGGAGGGAACCCCTAAGTCTCCCAGCAATAATCCAAAGACTACTCCCCCTCCCCAGCCCCAGATTACGAAAAATGACTTGTGGACCCTCAAGTTTCATGGGTCCCGATCCAAACAAGGTTGCGGGGCCGGGGTAGAATTAATCAACCCACGAGGGAAGTCCTTCCTCGCATCCTATAGACTATAGTTTAACTATACAAACAATGTCACAGAGTACTAGGCTTTGGTCCTTGGACTCTTATTTGCGCTAAGGAAAGGTGTCACCCGTCTTCGGGCTCTAGGTGATTCAGAGTTGATTGTTAAACAAGTCCAGAGTCAATACACATGTCACGAAAAAAGGTTAGCCACATACCGCAACCGAGCTTGGAGCCTTATTGAAGATTTCAATGCCTTTGGCATTGACCTCATTCCTCGACGACAGAACTATGTCCCAGATGCCCTCGCCGTTTCTGCCAACACACTTGAGCCAATGGCCAGCTCACGACTCCGTAGATTTTTAGTTGAGATGGTCCCCACCCCATCCATTCTAGATAATGTCACCCACTTTTAGGTTTTTGAGGATGATCAACATATCCTGGCCTTCATGGCGAATGTTGGTGTCTTTGAAAACCAGATAGTGGAAGAACGAGACCATGACGATACTAGGCAGGGTGACGAAGACGATGGGATGATGGACCTACCTACTAACACCATCCTGAAGGGGATGGTTGTGCTGGAATGGATCTTTGACTTGAACCCTTGGGCCCAAGAGAAGGTGTCATCCTCCTCTGAGGGAGGAAATTTTGAAAAGGTTAACATCGGCCAGCCCGGTGAGGAAAAGATTATTCACATTGGTACCTCCTGTTCCCCTGAGGAAAAGGAGAAGATTCTCACGGTTCTCTGAGAATGCATCGACGTAATTGCCTAGGGTTATGAAGACTTGAAAACATATGACACATCCATCATGACCCATACTATTCCCCTAAAACCTGATGCTAAGCCCTTTCGGCAAAAGCAAAGACCGGTCAACCCCCTGATAGAGCCTCTGAATCGTCAAGAGGTAGAAAAACTGCTATCAGCCCATATAATCTTCCCAATCTGGCACACTACGTGGGTTGCCAACCTGGTCTCTGTGAGAAAGAAGAACGGTGAGATCCGCCTTTGCGTGGATTTCTAAAACTTGAACAAGGCCTCCAAGAAGGATTATCACCCTCTCCCTTTGTTGGATGAAGTGTTGTAGATAGTGAATGGATCCCAGATGATGTCCTTCTTGGATGGGTACTCTAGATATAACCAGGTCATGGTTAAGTATGAAGACAGAGAGAAAACAATGTTTACCACCAAGTGGGGAACATTTGCATACAGGAGAATGCCCTTTGGTCTGATCAATGCAGGGGATACATTTCAAAAGGCCATGGACATTGTATTCGAGGGCCTTGTGAATCGGTGCATAATCATCTACATGGATGATTTGACCATCTTTTCCCGAGACAGGCGTGACCATTCTGCCAATCTCGCTCAGATCTGTGAGAGATGTCACCGGTATGTAATATCTCTCAACCCCAAGAAGTTTATATTTAGGGTCACCGAGGGGAAGTTTCTTCGGCATATCATCTCCAAGAAGGGTATATCCATAGACCCTGATAGAGTTGAAGCACTGCTAAACTTACAAATGCCTAGCAGCAAGAAAGAAATGCGATCCTTCTTCAGAAAGATTAACTTCGTCTGGCGGTTCATCACGGGATTCACAGAAATAGTCAAACCGCTCAATGAGATGATGAATAAGGATACCAAAATTGAGTGGAGTCTTGAAGAAAAGCGGGCATTTGTTCAGATCAAACAGATAATAATGGAAGCACCTATCCTGGCTAGTCTAGATTATTCCCTTCCATTTTATATTTACTCCTTTGCTTTACCGCATTCTACCACGACAGTGTTGACTCAAAAGGCCGAAGGAGAAGAACAACCAATAGATTTCATGAGCTCCCCCTTTAAGAATGATGAAATCTGATATTCATCACTAGAAAAGCAAGCCTTTTCTCTAGTTCACACCATGAAGAAATTCTGGCATTATATTCTCTGGAGAAAGGTACACACTATCATTCCAGACCAGGCTGTCAAGTCTCTGCTGATGTAGAATGAATTGGGCGAGAGACGGGGGAAATGGATGGCCATTCTCCAAGAGTATGACTTAGAAATGCAGCCCATGAAGATACTCCAAGGCCAGGGACTAAGTCAAGTGATGGCAGAAGAGACTCCCCACATAGAATGCTAAACTTACACAGTGGAGTCCATTACCCAAGACCCGTGGTATACTGATTTGGTATATTTTCTACTAAATAATAAATGCCCTAAGGGATTACCTCCCCACAAATGCCGTGCCCTGCAGATGAAAAGTGCCCACTTCATGATCAAAAACTCCATGCTCTACCGTAGAAACTACGAGGGAGTGTACCTCTGGTGCATCGACCGAGACCAAGCTGTAAGAGTGATTAATGAATTCCACAGACAGTTTGGAACCGGGCATGGCTTAGCCGACGCTACTGCCCATCAGATCCTTCAGGCTAGATACTATTGGCCCTATATATTCAAGGATGTTTACACTCATGTTAGGAAATGCCATACTTGCCAAACTGCGGTGCATCATGAGTGTAACCTGGCTATGCCTTTACAACCAGTCTTCGAGACTAGGCCCTTCACCCAGTGGGCATTTGACTTCATCAGGGAAATCAACCCCAACTTGTCTGCCAACCACCAATACATTCTCACTACTACTAATTACTGCACTCGGTGGTCTAAAGCTATACCGTGTAAAAAAAACACGGTGAACGTAGTTATCAAATTCCTTGAAGAAAACATTGTCACACGGTTCGGAATGCCCTTCACTTTGGTGTGTGACAATGGTCTGACGTTTTCTTCAGCATAGTTACTTGAATGAACCTACAATCGGAGGATCACTTTGAAGTTTTCCAGCAACTACTATCCCCAGGGAAATGACATTGCTGAATCAATGAACAAAAATTTACTTGAAGTGATCAAACACCTGTTAGAACAAAATCCCCGGGATTGGCATCAAAATTTGAAATTTTCCCTCTGGGCGGATCGCATTCATGTCAAGGCCGCCCTAGGAACATCCCTGTTCCATCTAGTTTATGGTCAGAACCCTGTATTCCTAGTTAACTTACAGATCCCAGTTTTATAGTTTATGCAGGAATTTAGCAATAGGGACAACATCATGGAGGTTCGTCTCTTAAATCTGGTATGAATGGAAGAACAATGAGATGCAGCCCTTGAACATTTCGTGCATCATCAAGTAGTGGTAAAATGATGGTTTGACAAAAGAGCCCAATACAAGGCTTTCCAGATCTTGGATCTGGTCCTCTTGTGGGACAAGGCCCGGGAAAAGAAAGGAAAGCATACCAAGTTCCAATGGCTCTGGCTCGGACCATACCTAATCTCAGAAATCTGTGGGGAAAACACTTACCGCCTTAACACCCTGACTGGTGAACCTATCTCATTTCCCATTAATGGACAGTTTCTCAAGCACTACTTCGAATACGATAAGTTTGCCCAAAGTTGTATTATATGTAAAGCCTCCTGCTTAGACATATTTCTTCCGGGTACCTCGCTGCGAGGTACCCCATCTTGTAAATAGCCTTGTCGGCTATTCTCAGGGGCAATCCTCTTTTGTTGTTTTTGTTTTCATTTTTTTTTTTTTGGTGTTCTTCCGGTCCCGACGTTTTGTTCTGTCTTGTAGGAATTGCGATGCTTCACATAAAATCTGGTTTCTAGTACGATGTATATGGCATGGTAAATTTTGGAATCTATCTTTAGCATAGTGGAGTCAGCCCGGTCTCTGGGGTTGTTTCACAGGATGTGGCACATTTTGAGCAATCTCCATCAGGTGTTGTTTCTGGGAGTCTGGAAATCAGTGAGCATGAGTAATATAAGAAAAAAATAATTGGACACACCAAGGGTAGATCGATTGTACTAATTGGTTGACCCAGGTCTGAAACTTTAAGGAATTCTTTCCAGGTCCAAAGTTTTATCCCCTCTTCAAACATCCAAGAATGGGTGGATGGGTGAAAGAAGTACCACCATTGAAATTAGCTAAGCTTAGGCTTAATGGTGAAAGAAGTACTGCCTTCCCCACCTAGAAACAAACCAAATAAAGAGAGGAAAAGTGGGACGCAACTCCAGCCTCCAGGGGAAATGAGCAAATTGACGACTGGTTCGATGTAATTAGCGCCTCTTCTCTACTCCTCCCAAAGGTCATCCGCTTGATTTCCTTCCAAAGCACACATGACACCGCTTATGAAGGACTCTGGACTTATTTCTGTGTGGTTGGATTCTCTCAGATATGTTTCTCTTTGCCTATTAGATGCTTTGGAAAGTGGCTTATTCCAGTTTCGCTAACCAAAGATTCTATAGTTCTCAAATGCGCTTAGGCATTTGTCCCAGATAGTCACCATTTTTTATGCCCTGCATCTCCGTCCCTACATTTTGTGTGCAAGATGTTGGGTCCCCATTTTTTTGTCTTCTTTTTTTTGTTTTTGCTTGCAGCTTTTCCTTGTCCTTTTTCCTTTTTGTTTTCTTTCTCTGGGGTTTTCTTCCCCGTTGTTGTGTTTTGTGTTTGGTTTTTCACCTCTGAGACTTCGGTCCCAGAGGTCATTCTTCGTTGGGAGCTGGACTCCAGACTCTGGGATTCTTCGCCACAATGTTCTTAAGGGGTATCATCGCGTGGAATCCCTGGGCCTGGGGTCCGGAGGTTTTCTTGTCCAGAGTCTGCCGGAAGGAGGTTGATTACCCTTTTTACCATGGGTATAAATAGAACTAATCTGTCACTTTCACATTTACCACGATTAAAACTTTTGAGCACTCAGAGCGATTTCAGAGCGATTAACAGAGCAATTTGTAGAAAGTTAGTGATAATCAGTGCTTAACACCTCCATCCTTCTGAGGTGATTGTGAGTGCTTCATGGTGGCGGGTTGTGACCGTTTGACAACTGTAGCTGTTGCAGAGCTCCTGTGGTAACTTCTTCCTTTCCTCCACCTTTCGGCATTCTTAGGTTGGTAGCTCTGTTCCCACCTCTTTTCTTTTCATTTTCTTGTTTCTTCTTCGTCATTTGTTTTTGTCATCTTTCCATTTTTGTTTTCTAGTTTTTCCGCCCATTGGTGGGTCGGCTCTGCCAGAGGGTTGTCCGCCCTCTGTGCAGAAGTGGTCAGTTTGTAGATTATGTAGATAGATGTATATACTCTATGCCTTGCCTAGTTTCCTACGGATGTCATTCTTTGATGTATATATGTGTATATTTGGTGTATATCCCTCTATTCCCATGTATATATCCCTCAGCCTTCATGTATATCCTTCTGGGTGGCTTGGCAAGGTGGTCGAGTCACTTGTGTTGCTGGTTTTCTGCCCATGAACTTATTTTGGGGCAGAAAACCACCTGTTTAAAACTCGGCTCTCGGCCAATTTCAAACAGACAGTTTTCTCTCTTCCATAAAACCAGTCAAACTCTCATTTATGTCCCATGCGCACATTCAATTCCAGCCAAGTGGCCTTCACTTTTTGTGTGTTCGGATAGTTGGCTCCGCTGTCATCACCATAACTTCTATTTAATACCTATGCACGTGGTGCCCATGTGGGCTTGATGACTTGCCTTTTTACACGTCCTCACCAACGGTTACTTCTCCAGGCTCTGGGTCTCCTACCATCAGTCATCCCATGTCTTTACCAAGTGTGATAAAATCCCTAGACCTAGATGTTTAGTAATCTTAAGTTCATGTGATGTGTGTGCTTTTTGGTTATTTTTGAATCAAACTAACTTTTTAGGAAAAGAAAGCATCACGGTGGTAAGATCTACGGACCCTGGAATATCTATTTTGATTAATGCGTTCTGATGGTCGCTTTGCCATGTAGGTTTCTGGAGTTCATTTCCCAAGCATCACTGAAGCATCTGCATCCTCTCCACTCAAAAGTCCAGAGCTACCTTCCACAACAGCCACCAGGGCGGCAGTAAAGTCCAAAATGGAGAAGGCCTTGGAGAAGATGCCCCTGACTATGAAGTTCATGCAGGACAACGTCATTATGGGCTCAAAGATCGATTCCAAAGTCAAACTTATCACTAACACCAGTGTCAAAACATGGCCAGAGATGCAGGCCTTAGTGAAAATAATGTACATCCAGCGATAGGCTGGAGATCAGCTAGAAATCAATGTTGGGGACTCTGGAATCCTCAAGGCAGCTTGTTTGTCGTGCTCTGTGCAATCTTCAGAGCTTATCTTAACACTGGCCACCAATTACAACTCTTCTGTTCGGGCTGTTATGCTCACAGCCGTGAAACCAACTAGATACCCTACTCCTCTGGTATCCCTTGACCCAGTCACATTCCAGGCAGGACTGGGAATCCCATAATTTGCCAAGGCCATAGTGGTTACAAGGACAGATGCCTTGACCCAATTTACACAGCTGGAGGATCCTGCCCAGGTATATATGAATACCCATTGGCTCAAGGTTCCAAAGAGGGACCCCAAGAGAATGAAGATAGAGATTCCCCGCTCTGAGTTCAAAGAGAGAATTCAGATGGGAATGATAGCATTGGCCCGGGTCTTTGGACAGCCCTCTGCCCAAGAGTTTGCTAAATGGATGTATTACTTCCTTCTCGGCATCTCCACCAAGGGAGGATACTTTGACTGGACAGCCATAATTTCCAACCATGTTGACTCCCAATTCCTTCAACTAAATAGGAAGAAGAAATTATACATGTCTTCCTATGTTTTCTAGGTCCTAGCGCAGTAGAGGCCCCATTCCCACAGCCTACTTACAGACGGCGTGCTCAGGATTGGCCCGGGACAAAAGGCACCGTGGGACCATTTCTCACAAGTTCAATGGGAGGCTAGCTTCCCCAGTTTTTTCTAGGTAAATAATGCGTTCATTTATTATCATCTGCTTACACCCACCTAGGACGCTGGATACCACCTATCCTTAGAGGCAATAAATTTGGTCCATAGTTATGGACATTATTACATTCAGTTCCGACAACACACCTACATTAGGGTCACCGGTTTCTCTAGGAAACCCTACTTGCTACCCAAACACTATGGGGACAAGATCGTGCTCTTGGAATACTGCAGGAAAATAATGGAGGTGCATGCTCTCTTTGCCCTGAAAAAGATATCCAACATTCCATTCCCAATCACCTGTGGGAACTACACATGCATCCTGGCCATCGCAAAGGAGGCGGACAATGAATTGAAAAGCTACAAGTTGGAGGAATTTTACTTAACGCAAAAATTTTTTGATCCACACGGAAAGATTGCAACGACACTACCCCAGGCTTCAGAGCCCCATCACATCCATAGGGAGGATTTCTAGGCAGATTGCCAAGATGACATGGAGCTGTGGAGCCGGCACTACGTCAGAATGACAGCTGGCATGATGCAAAAGTTGAAACTCTGAAGGTTCCTATAGGACTTCTCAGATGCTACCCCCACTACCGATCCCCAGTACAAGGAAAAGGGGATCAATACGAGGACTTTTCCACTGGTAAACTAGGATTCCTAGGAAGGGCCTACAATTGAGAACTTCACTCGAGAGGTGGTCAAGCGAAGCCATGCTTATTTCAAGAAGGTGTGCCCCGGAAGTGCCCACCGAGCAGCCCAGCCGGCACCAAAATTAACTCCGGGGGCCGGGACTTCTTTGCAATGAGATGACAAAGGTAAAGAGATAAATACAACCCCTCTTGCGCAAGAAGTCCCCATCAAGGAACAAATAAAACAATCAGTGGCAGCCTCCCAGTAGATGAGGGAAAAATTAATAACATGGCTGGCCACTCCACTGCTCAAGGCCAGGCCAATTCGTCCCTCTTCCTCCCCGTCACTGGAAGCCTTAATGGTGAAGGCAACGGGGGTGGATCCCATGGAAGCGGCAACAATAAGGGATGCGGGGCCACCTTTGGTTACCCAGAGAAACAAGAGGCTTAACAAAAATCCTAAGGCAGAGCCAGGGTTGGGAACATCCCAAGCCCAACAAGTAGAAATCCTCTCTTCCAGTTCCTCGGAGCCGGAGAAGGAAATAGAGCCTGCTGAAGTCCCAACCAGTCCCCCTCCGAAGGAGGAATTTGATCTCTTTGCAACCGACGAGTTCAGAAACCTGCAGGGGGACAATAGACAAGCAGGGATAGAAGTCCCAGGGGTAGAACAAGAAGCTGTAGAGCAAGAGGCTCCTGAACAAGAGCCCGCACAAGAACAAGAAAAGTAGGTAGAAGAGAAAGAGCCAGAGCCGGAGATTGCCTTTGAGGCTCAAGTGATACAGGGTCTAGGGGTGGACCAACAAAGACAGGGTGAACAAATGGCATCTACTGGGGGAACCAGACCTTCAGGAATAACTGTAACCCCAGCCGCCACATTCCAAGGGCATCCCTGGGAGCAACCTTTGTGTAGGTGATTACCGCAGCCCAAACTTTAAATCTCGACCCAACACCTCCCCTACTGCCAAAAGATATACCAACAGAGGAAGAAGCCCCGACAGTAGACGAAGAGAAACAAGAAGAGTAACATGACGAAGAAATCCCCGAGGAAGCCTACCAAAGTCTAGACAAAGTAATAGATACAAAGGACAAGGCTAAGGAGATGGAGGTTGATGAAGAAAATGTTGCTACAAAAGAAGTAGGTGCAGGGAGAGGGATGGATGAGGTTAATGCCACTGAGGAGCAACAGCCGCAGGAAACCAGGGAAGAACCAAGGGAATAGATTCTGGCAGGAAGGCCACCCCTACCACCTCAGTGGTTAATAGAGAGCAAAAAAAGGAAAGCTCCATCCACTCCTATGACTCCTCTCTCCCTGGGCAAAATGATGGCTCAGGTCTAGACCCCGCCTAAGGCCAAGAAAGCCCAGACAGTTCATACTCTTCGAACCGGGCTGGGCAGAGAAATAGTTGTCATTGTGGCAACACCTCCCCCAAGCGCCGATGAAGCAACCGCGGAACTCAGAGATTATAACTTTGCAGAGGTATTGCTTGGAAAAAGGGGAAAGCAGGGCAAGGTGGACTTGCTGAAGGAGGCAGCAAGGGTAGTGGAAGCCCGTTATGAGAAAGAATCCCAGAGGCTCAAAGCAGAAAAGGAAAAAAACACAAACCTTATGGGGTTTCTCACTAAGCTGGCTCAACCTATCAATGTCGCTCCTCTGGAGGCCTCCACCTCTGAAGATCTACCACAGAGTGACATAGAACCCCTGCGAACTATGAAGAAGAAGGCCCAGACAGTGGATGAGTGGGTCGCCTTGTAAATAGGAAACACCCAACGTTTCCTGGTGTCCACCCTCCCAAATTTATATACGGTCCGACATGTTATACACTAGGCGGAGACTCTTATTGACCTATGGGAGGGTGATGTCGAGAATTATCAAGCATGGAAGGCAGAGCTTGAGGAACTCCTTGGCCTGGGAGAGGAAATGATTTTTGAATCTGGAATTCTGGGGGATGAATCATTTGATTTTGTGAGAACCCAACACTCCAGACTTGACCTCACATTGGAGGTAACCAAGCAACTGGTAGAGACTCTATAGGATAAGGTCAATGCAGTAAAATATTATTTCAATTTATATAAGTCTTTTGTAAAAAAGACTTCCGGGGCTGATCCCCTCAGCACAGATACATGTACACCTGAAGATTTAGTTTTGGGGAGTTTTGATGAAATAATGAAGTCTTGGTATCAATCCCCGGAGGGGATAGATGGGGCCCAAATGACAAAATTAACTCGCATGATACTTAGTGGTGACGACATGGAAAAAATGGCTGATGAATTTAAAGAAAATGTTCTAGACCTGGGGGAACAAATTGAAGTGGCTAAGTACCGAAGGGCCAGCCTAAGAGATGTAGATGAAGATGACATTTCCTGTCTCCTCCAGGCTTTCAATGATAATAAACAACCTTGAGCTTTCTCTGGAGGCAGAGGAAAACTCAAGCATTGGGTATTCTTTATTCTTTTGGGGACGTAAGTTCCTAGATCCCAGAGTCTTGGAACCAAAATTTTGTATTCTTTCAAGTGATTCGTGTCCTGGTCCCCGAGGTCGACCGGTCACTTTCAGAAGTGGTTAATAAAGGCTGTCAGAAGGTGGTTGGCTACATCAAGGGGGCGTCAACTCAACAGTTGGTTTTCTGATAGGATGGTCTTCTCAAGGTGCCGCTTAGAGGTACACCTAGCACATTGGAGATAGGGCACCACATTTCCCATTTATGAGGCATGTAGCCTCGATCCCCATGGGACCTACTTTCTTCCTTCTCCTTCTCGGCCCTCTTCTCGAGGCTGATTCTTCCGCTGTATATTCTTGTCCCATTCTTCTGACAGAGCAGGCCTATTCTGTCTCAAGGTCTTTTGTAGGGAGGCACAAGTAGTACCGGCCCCCAGATATTGTATTTTATTGAAACATGATGTTAAATAGGGTTAGGGTTAGAAGAGAGTTGTATAAATAGCCAGACCGGCCCATTTCCAAGTGTCGACAAAATTGATGATTTTGTTGTCCACAGTAATAGAAAGGCGATTTCTCATTTTTAGTGGCAGAGCTCAATGCTCCATTGTTCTATTTTTCAATAGTTAGACGCTACCCTGGAGCCACCATTGTATCACGCACTAGTGCTTGCTGGAAGAGACATTAATGAAGAAGGAAGAATTATTTGCAATGATGTTGTTGGCATTCCTGCTTCTGAGTTAATGGTATTTCATTTTTTATGTTCTTTATGTCTTCTACTCTGATATGTTAAATAGATCAATGACCTCTTTTCCCTCGCTACTGATGAAATTTTAACTGATGGTTTTGTATTTCTTCAGTATTTAGTGTAGTATGTCAGAGTATTATTGATGTTCTGGACATTTAAACATGACTATAGTTAGATGAAGTATTTCTAACCCTGCAGGATCTTTTTCATTTTATTTGCTAAGTGTAGAATGCTAGGGGAAACCTTACCTTATTGAATCTCTGGAGAGAATGAGTTGAAGAAACCAGCTATCCCCCTCGAAAATAGTCACTTCTCCCAACCGAGCCCTGTACCGTCGTGACCCAAAACCTAGGTGCTTGAAGACTTGGGGAATCTAACTCCCCAGATAACCTTTGCAGGTGGAGTTGGCTGGTACCTCTGATACTCGGTGACAACTTATGACTATTGGCAGACCTGGTCAGCAAAACTTTGTCAAGAATATCCTTCTTCTCCTTTTTGGGTACACTTTTAGGGTATCTAGCAAATACCGCTGTCCACAGTTGTAGGAAAAGTAGAAATACCTCTCCTCTTTGCTTGGTGTTACATAAATTAAGCATTGAAATCTCATGTTTGATAATATAAGAGTAATGAGTTACAAACTTAGAGGCCAATTCTTCAAAGGTTCGGATGCTGGAGGGTAACCTCGAAAACCACTCCATTGCCATACCTTTCAAACTTCTAGGGAATAACGTCATTAGGTAAGTTGTTTCATGCATGAACTCTAGACTTAAGGAACAAAATTCCCTTAAGTGATCTTGAGGATTCATTGTTCCTTCATATTTTTCATATTTGGGAAAGATAGCATTAGTTGGGAATGGAACCATGATTAATGACTTATCAAAGGGAAAAGGACACAAAGCTTTGATAGAAAAGGGTTTAGGAACCCCACTTTGTTTTATCATTTCCAATTTGATTTGGAAAAGTTGAAATTTCTTGTTCATGATATCAATGGGATTAGCCTTAGATTATTTTTGTTTAAGCTTGTTGACATCATAGTCATGTGGATGTTTGAGACCCGTTTGTGCTAGGTCTAGAAAGTACTTTTCCTTGTCTTTTTCCAACACTTCTTCCATAAGCTTCATGAAGAAGAGACTTTGCATTTCTTCATTAACCTTTTCATCGGTTGCTTCTTCATCATTAGGGTCAATGTTGCCCCCATTGTTATTATTATTTAACCCTTTGTTTTTGTTGTTTAACCCTTGATTGTTAGGGTCAATGTTACCTCCTCCAAGGTTGTTGTTGTTTAACCCTTGATTGTTAGGGTCAATGTTACCTCCTCCATTGGTATTTTTATTTGATCCTTGGTTGTTAGGATCAACATTTCCCCCTCCATTGTTATTCATATCCTTGTTGACATGGTTGATTTGATCAGGGTCTATATGACCAAATGGAAAAGACATTGTTGGCTATGTTTCCTTTATAGGTTCCGACAAAGGTCTTGAAGAACTAAAAGGATCACCCAAAAAATGACACTCTTGCCTTAGATAATATCCGTTAGGTTGTAGGGTAGCCTTAATGTAATGAGATTGCGTAAAAGCTGACATTAACATAAACCAAATAAAGACTTAGGCTTTTAATTTCACTTAATTGATCAATCCTTGGATGATTTTTCAAAAGGTCCAATAATGGCATATTTTGATCAATTTGAAGCTACATAGAGGTAAAACATCCAAAAGGGTATATAAAAATGTGAGTAACTTGTTTTCAAACCTCCAGGAAAAATCCACTATTTGCCCTTCTTTGTTTCTGGGCGACTCTTGCCTGTGTGTAGGTGGCTTTCAAATGTTGGTACGCGGTTACTGGAATTGCTCTACGCGGCACTCTGCAGTTCGCAGGTGGCATTTTCCTGTTGATAGGTGGTTTTACAATGTTTACATGTGATACTTTCCAGTGGCTTACGCAACTTTTGAAAGTTTCCAGGCGGTGTTTCAAAGTTACAGGCAGCCCAGAATTGTTTATACGCGGCGCTTTGCTGATCAAGGTTTAAATTTTCAAATTTTAAAAGTTTAATAGTTTTGATCAGACCTGTTAAAGGAGATTCTTGCATGAAAATAAAATACAAACTCAACACACACATCAAATTTGCACCATATCTCTAAAACAACACTAAAAGTGTATGTTCTCGGATGTTTTTATGGGTATAACACAAGAAAATCTTCCAAGCAATCTACCTAAGAGTCAAACAAATATGGCGTTTAATAATGGCTCTAAAAAGGTAGGTTTACTATTTAACAAGGTTTTAATAACACCTTCATTCTAAATCTTGTCAAGTTCCTTTACCCCCTTGCGGGCTTCGATCACATGAAAGTACAATTTTGCACAATCTCGAAGGACTACTCAAGGAAGTGAGGATGACTTGCACAAGACTTAGTCACTTTACGATTAAGGTAATGTGCATTTTTTTTATAGTGGTTTGGATGATATCAGGGAAAAAGCAATTGTCTCCCACTTTGGTTCATTCTATCTTACCGTCCTTGTAAGGCAAATCTCGAGAGGCAGGCCCTTTAAAGCTCTTTTTTAATCTAGCATACATGGAAAATAAGAAATCAAACTTGGTTCAACAAGTTTGGGAATTTGATTCACTTAGAAAGTGAAGAGCATATCCCTATTGTTGTTCCTTGTTCAAAATACCTCAAACACGCTTGTTCTTTTTCAACCCCTTGACAAGGGGGTTCTTAGAATTGAAGTGTTTGGTTAATTCCTTATCCCTTTCTTTCTACCAAATTGAATTTGCACGTTTGGCTTTTTCATTCTCTTCAAAAAGTGAAGAGCATATGCCTAATGCTTGTTCAATTAGGACAATAATAGGGGTTTTCCTAATTAGACTAGGTTTAAATGAAAGCCACAATTTAAGCAATGCAAGCTTGATTAGAAAAATACCTTGTTTTCGAGGCTAGCAAAGGCTAGACGTATTTTTGATAGATTTTTATTTTTTTCAACTCACCTAGTGGCGATCGTTCCCACTCCGGCTCCTCCAACAAGTTATTCAACACAACAAAGACAAAGTGAAGAAAAACTTGTAAATCCAAATGAAAAATAACTCCTAAGTTCTTTTGATCAAATTTTGCAAAACAATCAAGCTTAAAGAACTAGAAATGAAAATCAATCAAACAGTAGGGAATTTATTTTTGTATGCAAAAAAAACTTTGATATAACGATCATAAAAATTCTCTTCCTCTTTTAAACTTTCCAAAATATTTGATGCATGAATTTCTTTAGAGAGTTTATTTTGTGCTCTTACCTCTTTGCTAGGCCTTGTAACTCTTTTCTCTGGTTTCTGTACTTTTGGATGATTTTTCATCTCTAGGAATGGAAAATATAGAGAGTTAGAAAGATGCACAAATAAATTAAAACTTGATAAAAAGAAATAAGTTCTACATGGCATTTAACAGCTAATACGCGAATTTTAATTGTTAGAAAGCGGAACTTAAAAATTTTAAAGCGGCAATTAAAAGTTAAAAAGTGGCTCTGAAAAATTCACAGGTGGCTAAAGAAAAACCACAGGCGGCATAGAATGTGAAAATTAAGGTTAAAGACAGATAGTACGCAACTCTGGAACGATCATAGGAGGTCTTTTGCTGCTAGTAGGTGACCCTTTATAGAAGCAGGCGACACACTTTATCTTCTACACGGCTCAAGAATGACAAACAGAAAATAGAATAAATTTGTAAGCAGCTCTTCACTGTTCATAGGCGGCTTCAGAATCTTCGTAGGTGTCTCTTCTCCTATTTTCTATAAAATGACAATAAAGTGAACCAACACACACAAAACATATGATAAGAATGATTAAAAACTACACCTTCATGAAATTAGGATTCAAAACTACAATTCTATGGAAAGAAAATGACAATTTAGCCTAAGAATTGCAATTAAATCCATGACATCTCATGTTTCTCTATCTAAGCTTTGTTGAAAGAGCTCTCAACCTTAATCTCTCTCAAGGACAATCCTAGAATGAGAAACTGATACAAAAATTCTTAAATCTAGGTCAATTCTCTCAAATGATATGAAATTATAACTCAAATGCTCATGATATTACTCTTAAATCAGCAATTTTCTTCTACAAATGATCAAAATGCTATGAAAATGCTCACTATGCTCTCAATTGCTCACAAATCGCCTATAATAAGGATGCTATGCATTCAAATTTTCTAGGATATGAAATGCATACAAATTGGCTTGTGTTTATAGCAATTTCCCAAGGGTAGGGGGTAGAGTGAATTTACCATGGGTTAATGATTAGTTGAGTTTGATCCCTCAAATGGTTTCAAATGGGGGAACCATTTAAATGGTTGTCCTCAAAGGGTGGGACAAGAAGACAAGATCTTCAATTCTCATTGGTTGATCAAACTGAGTTGAAATAAATTAGGATTTATTTAATTCAATCATTTAATTAAATTAGCCATGTAAGGGTGAATGGGTTGGATTTGATTTTTTATTTAAAAATATACAATTAATTGATTAAAATCAATTATATAATTTGATTGATCCCTTTTAGGCTTGAATTTGATTATTTGATTTCATTATTAATTAATCCTTTGATTTTAATTTGATCTTGTCCAATTTCCTTGATAAATGTCCATTTAAATGATTTTGATCCATTTTGATGAGATTTAGGGCAATTGGATGAGATTTGTATATTTGGATGATTAAGAAACACCTGGTTAATTTTAGGTGTCTACAACAACCATTAATATATAATGACACATAGAATGGATCAGGATTTTGGCCTGGGAAGGCAGCCAAAATAGATGACTCTCCCTATTCAATTAGGTCTACAAATATAGACTCATTTTCTATGGCAGTCATGACATTTTGGTTTAAATTCTGATTCCCTTCTTTACAGTAATCTACCAGTTTTTGCAGTTCTATAAGATTATACTTAAGATAGTCTATGGGGGAAATCTGAATTCTAGAATCTTTATAGAATTGAATATTGTCAAAAGAGTTATTTTCCTTACCCGGTTGTAGAATCCTCACTCCTTGTTTGTCCTCCTTAGAATTGGAAGTAGATGCCTCATTAATTTTTGGTGGAGGTGTGGAAGTAGGGCCTTTATCTTTCTGACTCTGTGTCAATACTATGTAGGAGGTCCCATATATGGTAGCATAACATGTCACTTCTCATTCTAAATCTGATTCATACTCTAAATATAAGTTTTCAGAGTTGTGATGTGAGTACGAATCTGGTTTGGATCCAGATACTCCACCATTCCACTCATCAGTCTGATGCATCTACCAAGAATGAGCTACATCGGGGCAATTTTCTCCATCATGATTTGTCGTTAGGTGAAATGCACACATGTTTCTCTTTTTAGGAGGAGCTTCTATAGCTAGCCTCTGTGGTGGGGGTGTTAATTGTAATGTTTTTCCCTCACTATTCCTCCCATTGTTGTTTCTTCCAGGCTGCTCTTGAAAGTTTCATTTGTAGGGGTTATTGAATCTGGGAAGTTGCCTCTTGAAGGCAATGCATTCTTTGGATAATTTTTGAATCATCTCATCTGATGATGTGGTGTTGCTAGTATTGGCTCTAGATTGTATTTCTCTCTTTCACTTTCCTGATGAGATCATGTGATCTTCAAGTTCTACAACAGTTCTTTGTGTTGCATCCAAAGCTATCAGGTTTAGTCTTCTTAGGTCATAATTGATATCGAGTGGCATAATGCTTATGAAGAATGTTTTCAAATTCCCCGCAGTAGGCCTATCAGCTGCTGGGATACAATTTAAAATCTTATTAAATTATGCCACAAAATCCCTCATACTGATTGAAGGCTCTTTCTTAATAGAATTCAATTGTGTCAACAAGGCATTCTCATCTTCAAAAATTTTAAATCTTCTTTCAAAAGCAGCTCTGATAGAAGCCCAATCTATGATAGAATAATTGGGAAAGTGATGGAACCAATCAGAAGAACCTTCAACAATTGTTTCAATGAATAATCTGATGTTCACATCTTCTTCTCGCACTGCTAAGATATTAACCAAAGAAAAGATCGTAGCAATGTGTTCATATGTAGATACTTTCCCATCCTCGGAGAAATTTGGGATATTCTTCCTTGAACCTGAGGGAAGGGGATTATATGATGCTAATTGCAGTGGTCCAACTATAGTGGCCCAAGGGACTACCATAACTATTTGAGGTAGATAAGGTGTTAGGTTGACAATAAGAGGAGAAACCACTCCATGCAAGGTTAACACTTGGCAAGTAGTAGACAAAAGAGCAGATTGTTTGGGAGGTGAAGGGGGTCTAATCTTTCTTTTGGTAGTTTTTCTTCCTCGACAAGGTAATTCAAGTAGAGAAAAATTAATGTATGCAAGTCTCTCAAAGACTGGGTCTGTACTACCTTCCTTTTTTGCACTCCTAAGAAATATTTTAAGCTCCAGGGCTTCAACTAATTCTGCAGTCTAGCTTCATGCTCTACTTGACGTTGTGCCCTTCTTAGATTTCTCCTTAGGATGGTGCCTTCAAGCACTTCTTCTCTAGCTTATCCTTGTTTGAGCACTTGGATGGCATTCCTATAGTGTTCAGTGTTTCTTTTGTATCTCTGAACAAAAGTATCTAGTGAGGAAATGAGATCCTCTTGATCGTCTTGGAAACCAAGATTTGATTGAAGTAGAGGACTTATGTTTTCATGGGGAAGCACCATCTTTCCTCATGATATTTCTTCTAGTTAACAACTATTTGTTTCCCTAGTAGAGTCGCCAAAAATTTGTTGGTAAACAGATTATTATTCTTCACTTTAACTCCAAAATACACAAATATTGAAGAAACAATCAAATACAATAGTTGGGAAATGTAAAGGAATAATTAATTTCCCTCTAAATTTGAAGGTACAACACCCTTAAATAAAATATTTTCAATGAATATGAATATTTCCTAATCTAATAGGGGTATTTTATTAACCTGAGAATAGAAGAGGTAAACCAAGCTATGCCTAGACAGGAACTAGCTCAGGCAGATTAAATTCAACTAAATCTAGCCAATCTAGAGATCTCAGTAATCATACAAGCTCTAAAAATTGGTAATGTAATGACAGATAATGAAGATGTGAATGAAAAACTAAGGATTAATGATAAAATAATAATGAGTCAATCTATTTCATAGGAACATCTCCCAAACTTAGAATAACACTAGATTCCCCTCTGGTTAACTATATCAAATCATAATACAGAACTTCGATTCAATCATAAAATGTAAATATAATTTCAAGGAAACATCTAAATCAATAGAAAGATAAATGCAATGCTATGGAACAGTTAAAACAATGGTATTCATACATACACAAATTTGACTCAGCAAAATGTCATTCTTCACACCAAAATTTAGCTGACCTTTGTATTGATTTGGAAAATGGTACATATAGAGTTTCAAAGTTGGATCGTTACAAAAGGGGTAACTGAAAGAGTTCCACTTCTCTAATCAAAAATGATAAACAAAAGTTTATCTATTACAATAAATATCAAATTTTAGTACATGAGGGAATCTATCTATTCTTCCATTTTCTTCCCCTTGTCTAATTTATCCCTATAAGCAGTGACAACTGTAATGATTGGGATGAGCTCTTTGTGCCTATTGATATGGACATTAGTATATCTGATGAGCCATCTAGAATGTTCTTTAGCCAAGCCCTTGATCACATCCGTTCGATCTTTCAATTATTCCATGGCTTTAAAAATGCATCCGCTCAACTGTTAGAGTTCTAGCACCTTATCCAAATGGGAGGAAGACAGTTCTGCCAGCTTATGCACATAATCTGAAAATGATTTCTGCATACTGGCACTCCGTTCATTTCTTTGTCCTGACCAATTGTTTTTGATTCCATGTGAAGACCCTGAAGGATTTTAAAATCTTTGTTATGATCCTCCTTGATTTTGACATCTGTCTGTTGCAACCCTGCTTCAGCTTGGATGATCATCTCGATCTTAAATTCTAGGCTTTGAAGCCATTCAGTCAAAGGCTCATCTCCTTTCTACAAGATCTTGGCCTTTAATGCCTCCCTGGTCTTGATTTTAACTACCATGTGCAACATTAGTATACATTCTTGACATCTCACTCTCTCTGATACGAGAGTCTGCAAATTCTTATCAATATTATTCCTCTCTATTTCAAGTATTAGGAGAGAATTACCCAGTTTCTCAATAACTACTAGTCCTTTAGATTTGAGCCTCTCAATCCATCTCTTGTCGATCTTCCCAAAATGTATGTCCTCTTGAAACTTGGCTATGATGGCCTGATTCTCTATAGCACTTGGATCAACGGTGGTCTATGCACTAGGGACACTTGCGATCAGAGCGATTAACTGCCTGATGAAATTTTTCAACTCATTAACTTCTTCCTTGAGTTGGAATTTAGCAGTTTTAAGCTCTTCAAGATCTTCTTTGATTACCACAATGGTGGACTTCCACCAATCCACCTTAGTTTCATGATGGGCCAGTCCCATGTCAAATGACTATAGCTCAAAATTGGAAGCATTCAAATCTTCAAACCTGCCTTCCTTAGTTTTCTTTGCTACCTCCATAGTGAAATTTCTAGTTTCAAGATCTTAGCCTAGTGTAGACATCATCTTCACCTGCTTTACTTTTCTCACAGTGGTATTGGGTTGCAAGGCCCATGAAAGGGTATCTTTTCTCGAAGTCCCTTCTTCTACTCTCTTCCTTTTGTGCTCCAAAGTGCTCTCTATCCAAGATTCAACACTAGTAACTTTGGAAGCAGAGACTAGTTCTTCTACAAACAACTTCCTGATCACCAGAGGGGTAGCTTTGGGTTTGGAAGTCAATGGGTTCACTAAAGTGGGAGAGGAGGAGACTAATCTAACAACTTGAGCAGCTTTCTGTTGCTTCCCAATCTCTTTATCTGATTCAGTGGCCACTATGCTAGAACTATCCTAGTCCACTTCCACTATGACAGGGGATCCTCGCCTTGGAGTATCTTGGGTCACGGTACCACCTTGTGTGCCCACGATAATGAATTGAGTTGGGTGCTCTATTTCTATATTCTTAACTAACTCAATCATAGAATTGACTGGTTTTGTTGAGACTACTTCTTCCATGGAGCCAATGATAGGGGCTGAGCCATCTCTGCATGTCTTGTCCAACGGAATCATCTTTTTAGGAGGCTCATCACCTCCACCCTCTAGTTGAGCTAACTCCTTGGCTACATCTGGGATATTTTTTGAAGATGATGTGGGGGTACTCCCAATCTCTTTTTTTGGAGTCTATCAAGATGGAGGCTTCCTTTCAGACCACTTTTTCCTTCCTGCCATCCATTCAACCCATTGTTCCATCCTTCTATAAATCCCACCCATCAAGGTTTCCAATTCATCAATAGCTTGGCCTAACATAGGTTATGAGCTTATGGGGAGGGTCTTGATCTTCTATAGGTATGTATCATCGTATAGATGTTGGCCGTAATCTTCTAGCCCTTCAACTGCAATGTTAACTTTGAACTTTTTGATTTGTTCAATAGTTAACCTTGCATAGAACCTTTCTCTACTCTCTAAGTCACCTTTGCAGTTGGCCTAATAATATTCAATATCATCAATGTGATGGATTGAGTGACCCATTTGTAGATAATATTGAGCATGTTCCACAAAATCATACTGCGGCCTTAGGACATCATATGTTTCTAAATGAAACTTCTTTGAGAATCTTTTAAAACATTCTTTGCATCAGACCAGGATGCACAACTGGAGGCTCTGATGGTCATCGGGAAATTGTATTCTTTCTTGTAGGCACCCACACAAATTAGGTTCACCTAGACTACTTGCCTCATCACCTCAACTAGCATGATCATGTCGTCTGGATATCTGGGTAGCTTCAGAGGGAAATCATCAAATCCTGCAAGATGAATGTATGAGAAATTGGCAAACTGAATAAAATAAGCTCTGAAATAGCTGATGAATGCCATGGCTTCTAGAGAAAATCTCCTTTCTGGGCAACCTTGAAACTCCCTGCACAATCTCATCGTAAATGCATCATTAACCTTGAGATATTCAATATAACTGTTATGCAATTATAGACAGGAGAAGAAGTCATATCTCTTCACATCTTTAGGAAATTCTTCTAATCTAGGAAGTCCCGGCCAAAGTTGAATAGTAGCCAAAATATATAATAGAATCGATGACATATAGAACTCATTTTGATGTTTAGCTCTATTTAGGGAATTGAAGATATTTTCACTTACAATGAGGGCCCAATCAATGAAATGGTGTTGAGAGAAAATCACCTGGACTAGGAAGAAATGATGCTCAAAAAAATTTAGTGCATCACTCTCACCTCTGATCCTGTGAAGAAATACCAGGATATCCACTATCTCCAGCTTTAGGTTCATGCCATATAGAGTTTTGGGCATCTTTCCCTTGATTCTCTTCGACTCCTAAAACCATGTCTTCATAATATCCTTCTTCCACATGGTCTTCTTTGGTCCATATTCAATGACCGCCCAGCTGTATGTCATCTCTGAATACTCAGTTTTTTCTAGAATGTGAAGGGAGTTCTGAACAAAATCTCTTTCAATAGAGAGTAGCATGGTGTCATTAGGCAAAAGGATTTTCTTAGTGTCCAGATTATAGTGAGCTATATATTCTATAACAATCTTAGAAGATTAAATTTCCATAGGGAAGCTGATGGCTTCGACTAGTCCACTCTCCTTTAGTTTTTCAGTAATGGGATGCACTAGGTCCACCTTCAATCTATCCTGGAAGTTCTGTAGGTCGAAGAACTTCAGAAAAGTGTCTGTAATGTTGTGCCAATAAGAGGTGATGTCGTTCATTCCATTGAACCCCATAAATCTTATAGCCATGTTTTGGTTGATTTGAATAAAGAACTAGGGATGTGTCTCGAGAATGTAAGACCAGAGAAAAATTTATTATTAAGAATTTCAAATTTAGATAGTTTGTCAAATAGATGGTAGTTCTTGTCTGTATCACTTCATTAAATTTATAATTTTTGAATTCTTACCATTAACAACTGACTTCCCGTGCCACATGAATGAAGAAATGCAAGCATTTATGAAAAATATCGTTAAGACTTAAAATGACTTTATTTGAATTAATTACTTTACCTCTACGGGCCATTAAGAAACATCTTTTCATTTTGATAATTGTAATGGTAACTTTTTGGATGTAGTGGATAATTACTTTTCTGCTTCTCCTTTGGGCGGAGAAATGCTTCCGGGGTGCTCCTTTCTCAGAAATCCGCCAAGGGAGGATTTTATCTTATTGAGATGCCAAAATGATATGTATTGATTTCATCAGCTTTCTTTATTCCTTGGATCACCTATGAGACAGATTCTCCTCCAGCGCACTTCTATTTTAATGATTGGCAGAAAACGTACTTCACAGGTCGAAACCCACCTGGTGAAGTAGTGGAGAAGCCATTTTCCGCTTTTCTGCCATTGAGAATTCTTTCTTATATCTTCATCATTTGATCATAGTCTGACTTGGATGGGTTCATGCTAAATCTAGTTGCCTTTCTAAACTTCAATTATCTATTTCCAGCTTCAATATGACCACTGATACTTTTGGAAGTACCCACCGTGGAAAACACACATTGCAAGTGATTTTTTGCCAAGGAGAAACCCAAAACCAATTTTCTACGAATGCTGCAAAATGAAGTGTCAATGCCAAAGACTTGAAATATAAATAGAACCAATGTTAGAATCTTTTGAAATATGACCTTTACCAGATTTGGAAAGCTAACCTACCCAATGAAACATGATCTCAGATACATAGTCCCTCCAGCTTGCAAAGGAGAAGTCAATTTGGGTAAATCCAATAAAGGCCTCCTAGCCTAAAGGGAAATCTAGACTTAGACTCAAGACTTACATGATGATTTCAAAAATACTACTAAGTACTAGACAACCATTTTTTACTAAAGGTATGCGAAACAAAAATGGGGCAACAAAGACACAAAAGTACCTTTATAATTAGGCCTAATTTGGACAACACTTGCACTACAAGTACTCCTTCCTTCCATCCAATTCCAAAACCAAGACTTGGATCATGTGAGGGATTGTAAAAGGGTCTCCTACATTGATTTAGGGCCTTTTATGAATCCCCAAATAGAAGTTATGATGACTGTCCCAATTCATTGAATGGTGCATACATGGTCATATACACCTAGGGCATCATGGCAAGCCCATCTCCCTGCATTTTGACAAACCTATCTTGAAAATTCTTGAATAAAATAACTAAAACATGATGCCCACCAAGGGTCATTGAATTCCCATGGTGAAAATGATAAATACACTCAATTCTTTGTGAAACCCTAATTTAGAGCCTAAAATCTAGGGCAGGAAGAATGAAAATTAGATAACTTTTGATGGACAGGGTATTAGACCATGAAACCAAATGTAGAAGAAAGATAAAACATGGGGATATCGTATTCAGTTGGCCTTTCCCTCAGATGAATCCGTACATGTCCGTAAAAACTGACTATTGCTCGAGAATGCAAGAAAATGATAGTTTTTCTTGATTTATGCCAAAAATTTACATTAGATTAGCCTACCACCCACCTATGAGGGATTTTTTAGGTACTCCCAATGGTTACATTACATATTTGAACTAAATAGCCATTTGGTTGTTGTTTTACAAGTTTTGACACAAAGTTGCTCAAAAGTTGCTTGACAACTTTTTGAGCAATTTTACAAATTAGGTGACCAAACTTGGTCCCAACCTTATTTTTGTGATTCCTAGTGGATCCAAACATGAAAAACATAAAAATAACCTATAAATTAGGTTTTGGACAATAATTTACCACTAGTTGACCAAGGGCTTATAAAATGCCAAACTTGGAACTATGGTCTAACAAAGGGGTCCAACGAGTAACCTATGATTCTAAAATGACTAGAGGCCACTTAGGACCTTGATGGAAACCCTTAGTGCCAAAGGAACACTTAGTTCATTTAGGGTGCTCCTACACCAGAATTAGATGGGTTGGATTTAATTAATTCAATAAACCATTTAATCAATTGATTAAATCAATTACATAGTTGTTTGATCTTTGAATTTAATTATTGGAAATGGCTTAAATTTAATTATTAAAAGGCTTTGATAATTATTCAATGGTTTTGATTTGATTTTACCCATTTAAATTTCATTGACTAAATTTAGGTGTATACAACTAGCATTACAAGATGCACCCAATTTAGTTTGTTCTTGTGTTCATTTCAAGATTATTGTTGTGGTCATATGGTATTTGGTTTATGATAATTTTTTTATTATATAGCTTATCATGTGAGTGATGGTTTTATTGATGCATGTGCCACTGGAAACAATGTTATTATTGTTTCATGATGTTGTTATTTTATGATTATTTGTGTGATATTATTAGGTGGTTGCACTATGTGATGCATTGATTACTGTGCATTATTTTGGTTACCCATATCACTACTAATTTAAATATTAGATTATGTTGTTATTACTATTTTGATCATATATGCATGATGATACTTGATGATACTATCTAGGATATTTTGCATTCAATAATATTAGATTAATATGTCAAGATGATTTTATTGGATTCCCTATTAAGTTGTGGCTTTACGCTATTGGGTTTTTTTATGCAGGCTTGCATTGGTATATTCTCATATTTCTAGAAATTATTAATTTTTTTTTTTACATTTAAATATAATGTTAATTTAAATGAGATGATGATGTTCACTACTATGCTCACATAATTACTATGCCTGATGTATTTGTATGAAGTGAGATGAATTCATAGTTACTCCTTCACGAGGTCCACATGATGTCTTATTCTCCTTTTCTGTTTGATCATTATTTTCTTGTTCTTTGGATATTTATGTTATGAAAAACTACAATTGATGTTTGCATATTTAAGTGAATTGGCACCAGGCATCATTCTGTTTGTTTACATGATTTGAGTGTGTCTATACCCCCAGTAGTGGCATAGGAGATTGTATCACCAACCACTCATATTTGAGCCATATCGTACCTATATGAACGATGTATTTGTAATTGATATATAATTATCCCTCTGGTATGTGTTGATAAATCCAGATTTCATAATGCATTTTGTGATAGACCAATTGTGTGTCTGTGCATTAGAGTTCCCATAGTTGTCATGGAAGATATTTAAATCAAATGTTGATTTTACTGTGTTGGAGATTTAATATTTTTAATTGCTATCTAATTAGCTCCAACTGAATTTCATTTTGTTGGAATTAATTTATTTGATTTTTCGGAAAAACACTTGAATTATTTATGTGACTTATTTTAAAAAGGCATTCTTGAAAAGTGCCTTTATTTTGGAAAAGTGGTTTCTTTTCACTCACTTCTCACTTTTTCTTTTTTTGAGAATTTGGATTTTGCTCTGGCAAATGGCTTTGGAGAAATTCATGTTTATACTTGTTGGGTTTAATCCATTCGTTAGATTATTTTCAGGAGCAGCTCATTGGATTTGTGTCATGATTCCTCAACTTCCTATGAAGCCTTTTGTGTTTTCATCGTGGTTTCAATTTATTCTCTCATTTCCAAGTTTTCTCCACTTTATGTGAGGTATGACAACTCAAATTTTTTTATTTACTCTATTTAATTGAATGAAATTGGTTTCAATAGTTGAGTGGGTTGAGAATTAGTATTCCCCCATGATCTTTCTTGATTTCATTTACTGGCTGGGTTTTTATGAGCACCTGTGTTTTACATTTTGTGATTTAACATTTTAGAGGTGTTATGTTACCCAAATTTTTGTGTGTGACAATATTTGGGATTTTATTGTGGAAATGTGATTTTGGGTGCCTAAAGGAAAATGGTTTTAATTTTGTAAGTTTATTTAATGTTTTCTTTCTGGGTGATTTTGAGCTCACCTCATTTTGTGTGCCATCTAGAACTGGTATGCCACCACCTTTGGCATGATTGATCTATTGGAGATTGTAGTAATCCAACTTTGTAATAGGATTATGAAATTATAATGTATTGAGGACATTATAAATATTTGATATCACAATTCAAACTTATCTATTTGCTGTTAAAATGATGGTTTTTACATTGCGAGATTCTGCCAGAATCTGGGTACTTTGTTGCTTTTGGGCATTTTGATTCTTTATCATGTTCTAATAAGATTATTGGTAGATTACATGGGGATCCATGTTCTTTGGAAAAATAGCCAATCAAGAAACTTGATATTTGGATTGGATTTTGTTTTACTTAGTTTCTACCTTGAGTGTTTTGGGAGTTGAGATACCCTCCTTGTTACAAATGTGGTTGTCAATCAACCAAAAGTTTGACATGTCAATTCCTATAAAACCTCTAGAGTTATATAATACAAAAGAGGTCATTAGTCCCTTTTCACAAATTCTAAGGGGAGTGCTAACCATTTTTCCAATAATCTCCCCCTCAGTGTTACCTAAGGGGATTCAAATATATGATCAAGCTCTCATACCACTTGTTACAAGTGTGGTTGTCAGTGCACTAGAAGGTCGATGTGTCAATTCCCAATATAACCACTAGACCTATAGAATCCACAAGAGTAAGTTAGTCCCTTGTCACAAATCCTAAGGGGAGCACTGACCATTTTTCCAACACTCTTGTCAATTCTTTATTGTTTTTTTTCCTTGTGTTGGCACACTCCATGCTTGAGGTTGAGGTCACATATGATATGTGGATGTAGGGTGTTGAGACCACATTTGGGCATGTAGTTGAGCTATCCTCCTATGTCAAGGTTTGAGTGACCCATACTTGTTTTTGAGACCCATTAAGTTACCATGTTCCATTATGGGTTTATGACTTTGAGAGTCTTCCTTTTTGTTGTAATTGTTTTTGTTTATTCTTTGTGCCTCATTGTTGTAATGAGATGATCTTGTTTGTTGTTTGGGTAGTGGGGTGGAGTGGCTCCTTATGTAGATCCCAACCTTTGAGTGGTTGGTACAGGTCACATGAAGGACTTCTTCTTCTTCTTCTTCAGATACTTTGGGAATTTGTATAATCACTCTTCTTCTCTTCTTTTCTGACTCACCAAGATCCAACATTCTTTTAATCAATTTCTCTTCTGTTGTTGTTGTCTAAACATTGGTAGTGGTTACCAATTGTATAGTTGAATGTGTAGTAGGAGGGGTAAGTGTGACTCTTGGTGATATCTTTATCTCCTCATAAGGTATTTCCTCAATAACTACCTCATCTTACTTTTTCTCCTTTGTGTTCTTCCCTTCTCGCTTCTCTATTTTTTCTACCTATGTAGGGATTACCTTAAGAACTTTCCCAATTACATCTGATTGAACATAAGTTCTAGGTAGAGAGGGTGAACCAGGTGGTTCAAGGACTTCTACCTCATATTTTTTTTATTCCTCTTCTTCTTCATCATCAAAATGTTTATTTTATTTATCTTCTTCCTCTTCATCTCCTTCCTCTTGATCTCTTTTATATATTTCAATATAATCTTTCCAAAATATAATTGTTTCTTCATGTAGACCCTATGTTTCTCCTAACATAATCCTATTGAATCTTCTTTTGATAGGGAAAGCATACTTGTGTGCATAAAAAAATATTTAATTTCACTTTCCTCTAATCCAGTATTACATTCCATCATTTCTTTCTCTCTTAATTCATTGTCAATACTTAAAGCAGTCTTCCATCTCCCATGTATTATATCAAAATAATTTTCAGAAAGATGACCTCTAATTTCTATAGGACCTCTATTGAAATTTTTCATTCTCTTTATGATTGTATTTTCCATTCTTCTTTTAATTTCACCACTATGACATAAAACATACTTCCTAGAAACTCCACTTAATCCTCTAGAAGTTTCAATGACTTGTATAAATTCATCAATGAAAATGCCTTTATAAGTTATACCCGCTTTGTTTACCTCTTTCACTTCCTTGTTTTAAGGGGTATCCTCACCATCATCCTTTGTTGTCTTAGCCTTTTGTCTAGTTGATGCAGATTCAGTGCCTTTAGCTTCTCTTGTTGGTGTTCTTCTTGTGGAAATTGGTGATGTGGTCTTTATAGGAGTCTTCTTTGCTTGCTTCTTTTCCTTTCTCCTATATGTTTTCTTAGGTGTTGTTGCTATTGCCTCTACCGGATGTGCAGATGATGTAGAAGGGGTCTCCAATGTTGCTTGTGATATAGAAATTTCTTCTCCAAACCTAGCCTCTAACCTTGTTATCATTTTATTGTCTTTCTTTCTATTTCTGGCTTCTTAAGTTCAAACTAAATTCTAGAGCTTGCTTCCTCAAATGTTCCAAACCTATTCCCTATTATATCCATAGATTTACTTAGCAATACCTCTGCATATTTTTCAATCTCATCTTCATATATTTCATACCCCATTGTAGGTATCCAGAATGTTCTGGGCATAATAGGTTAAAGTATACATCTACTTGTATCTACTAAGAAACATATTTCATCCTTATACTTTTGAACCATACCAAGTGATAGCCTCCATTTCTTATGAATTTCAAAGTGAAAGCTTTTGAATTATCCTCACATATGAGTATGAAACTAATCTCCCAATTCCTTAATATAATCAAATATTTGTGTTACCATATGTGTAGCTTCCTTCCATTCAACATTGCCTTTGCTTGGGAAGTACTTTTAAAAATAAAAGAAGATGCATACAAGAAATGACACATACTTGAATGATTTATTCTTATCATTTGTAATCTTCTCCTATTAAAAACCACCTAACTAGTTAGAAATTCACATAAATTGTCTGGTACATTCTCACTTACCAATTTATATGCAACATGTACCACTCCATGATGAATGTTGTTGTATCTACTCAACTAATAAAACCTATAAGTAATAAATGATACAAAGAGCACAGTAAGAAGACCAAATGATGCACAATCTCTTTCACAACTCTTCAGACTTTACCTAGGTTCAATTTCTCTCCACCAACCTTTCTATAGGATTGGTTTCAAATTTTCCAATAGGTTTTGACACCTCCCTTAACTCAATATAACCTTCAAGGTTATAAACAAGTTCTTTTAAATTTGTCTTAGGGACACTTTCCCTAAACTCAAGCCAAAGTGTGAAATCTTAACGAATGGATTCAACCAATAAATATAATGGTTGGAAAACCTTACTAGGGTCCTATGGAGAGGGAATAATCTAACTAATTGATTCCTATACACTCACAATCACCCAAACACTTACTCTCCCATAAATCCTTGTAGCCTTGTCGAAGAGGTTTTTCTCACACAACTTTTGATTATGGAGGGAATAGAAAGAAAGATGAATGTTTATAGATACCCTTTGTGGAGTTACTCCAGTCCCCAAAGACCCAAAGTCCAACTCTACTCCAGCACCACTAAACCCTTACAAAGTACACAAACCTAATTGGGTAGATTAGGCTTAATTTACAAAGAAAGTGGTCAATGATGGGTTCAAAGAATGGATGCAGGAATTGGTAAGTCTTCTACTATCATAAAATAATATAAATCAACCATTCAATTGATCCCTCTAATATAATTGTTCATTTGTTCATGACTACACATATTTGAATGGCTAAATACATTGAGATATTTAGCCTACGACTTGATGCTAAACCTAGCAAAACACTAGATCTCATCTTGAGCCTTTGGAATCACTAAAAATACACCCCTAAATTATATTTCCCAAGAGGCCATGGATTTCCATTGAAGAAATGTCAATTTAGGGGTCCATTCATACAACAGGCCTTGATTTGATGCCCTGCTGGACTGCTTTTACCAAAATGTTTGTAACTTTTTTTCAATAACTCTAATTGAGACCAAATCAAATGATTTGAAGAACAGAATAACTAGGCTACCTGATCATAGTATTAATTATACTCTACCAATATGTACATGTATGTACACATAAAAATTTCTCAAGGTAATCTGGTTATCTTATTCAAAACTATATCAAACTTTTGTCTACAACTTCCAACCCTATTGAAGAGGCTTGGACCTATTAAAATATAATAAAATAATATATCCAAATAATACATGGATGGTTATGACCATTGAAAACCATATTTGAACTTCTCGAGCAAATTTTCAAAAGGTTGCTCAAGCAACATTGACAACATTTTGACAAATTTGCAACATTGTTGCATTTTACAGTTGTTGAACCCAAAATGACCTCTATTATATTCATATGACCACAAAATGATCAAATATGATCAAAATGACCCAAGATCTTAGAATTAACAATTTGACACTTCAAACACCTAGAACACTAATGTAGTGAGGAAAAAGAGTATCCAAGAATGGACAATCCAAACCCTGATGCAACCAAAGAAACAAAGTGGAAACACAAAAAAACAACAACAATAATAGAAATATGAAATCTTATTCATAAAAAAAAATATTACATGCTATGTGTCTGGCTATAAGGCTTCCTAGTTATAGCCAATTACAAATAAAATAATAGTTCTGCAAGATCCCTCAAGATCCAACTCAACCTCAACCCTAGCTAGCCAAATCTGAAACAAAAGGTCACAACAATCTGATAAAAACCTCTAGGAAGATCTGAACTTGTGCCCACAGGCCTCCAAGAAATCTTTTGTTTCTAATCCTCGACCACTAGCTCTTCTCACAAAATCCCAACTCTAGAATCCAACTTGAATCTCTGCTACTCCATGCTTACAACCTAATACTACAATTATACCCTATACCCTCCTTAAATACTATCACAACCACAAGTCAACCTGTTGCAAAATAAACCCTTGCATTAATTACATCTTTAAACCATAATTAATCCTACAAAAAAAACATTAAATGACCCAGTCGACCATTCCATTGCACTAGATGAACCTAGGATAAAGATCCAAGAACCAAATAGGTCCACACACATCCCTATGATCTATCCACATCACTATCATACACTACATCCAAAATTCAGCCTCCTAGACCCGAAGAGCACAAGCTGACAAGCCACACTTCTGAGCACCATAAGTTTTCAAACTCCTTGGCTAACACATGATGAGAAACACTGAAGCCAAGAAATAGAATGTGTTAAGCCCTTTAGAGAAAAAGCTCCCTATCCAACACTGCACCTAACAATGACCGAATAATACCACTCTAACCAAGAAACATTAATCCAACTAAGATCAAAACACACCAATATGCAAGATTGCTAACTACCCCAGGATGCTCATGCATCCGACAGCCCAGGTGTGAAAAGAAGTTGTTAAAGGCTGGAAGAACATCTTATGTGATTCAACACAAAAACCCTGAAGTGGTTCTTCACATACATGCCCTCCAAGTGTTCAACACTCTTGCTCTGGATCCACTTCTGCTTTCTCTGCCTACTTAAGTCTTTCCTTGAAACTCCACATGTCTATTCTCCATACTAATCTCTAACCCTTTTAGAATCCTTCATCTCAACTCGGGCCCCAAATCTCAGGTCCCTCCTACCAAGTCCTTCATTGTGCAAAGGCATCAGTGAAAAATTCCTGCCATCCTTCTCAATAGAAAACACATTCATGAGACAATCATGAACAACCCTGCAATCATACTACCAAGGTCTACCAAGAAATATGTGACAACTACTCATATCCACAATATCACACAACACTTGATCCTTATACTAGCCAATCTGAAAGTCAACAAGACATTTCTCCGTCACTTCCAAATCATGTACATCTTGCAACCAACCAATCCTATAAGGACAAGGATGTCTCACTCTTTTCAAACCAAGTTTCTGAACCATCTCCTCAGCTACAAGGTTATTAGTACTACCACCATCCAAAATCACATTGCAGAGTTTACCAACAGACTTACAATGAGTTTTGAACAAGTTACTCCTTTGACAAGGTTCTAGTAATTTCTTACCAAACAATACTCACCGAGCTAGCAAGTTGTCTCCTCCTTGTTCAGGTTAATTCAAGTCTTTAGCCTCATTTACCACAGAAATTCTTTGGTCACTAGTATTCTAGGAACATTCAAAATATCATTTCCTTCTTCACTACAATGAAAAAAGTACCCCTAAAGGAAACCTTACATATCCTCTTCCTTAGCTCAATGGGTTTTTGTTCATCTTCAACAATTGACTTATCCTTGACCGAGTGATCTTGTTTCTCCTTCCCTCTAGATCCACCTTGATGTTTTCTTTTTAAATTATCTTCTTCCTTCAGAGAATACTGATAAGCATCCTCAACCTAATCAATCTTCAGCATACTAATATCATCCTAAATATTGAATCTCAAACCATTCACCTACCGAGCTACCTTCTCCTTGGAAATTTCTCTATGCCCAGACCGAATATTCAACTTATAGAACTCATTGATATAATCCTTCATAGAAAAATTCTTCTATTTCATATTGTGCAACATCTTAAACAACTCAAGTTCATATTCAACAGGTATGAACTTATACTTTAACTTAGTCACTATCAATCTCCATCTAGTGATATTCTATACACCTCACTGCAATTCTTTCCACCCAAGAGTAGCATGTCCTTTCAGCTTAGTCTATGCCAACCTTACCCTGAGTGGATCACCAATATCCTCTAACTCAAAGTAGTATTACAATTCACCAATCTAATCAATCAGGTCTTTAGGATTCAAAGTACTTGAGAAATTAGAAACACATCTTATGCTTTAACTTCAGCTAAGTGATAGATCTATCTAACTAGCTAACTCTATCATCCATAGATCTCTCTGCATAGTTAGTTCTATCCTCTCCACTAGATCCAATAGCTTCAAAGTATTCAAACACTTCCTCATAACCATCCTTAGTGCCCACATTCGAAGGTACAATAGTTATAGCCCTTATGATCTCAATGATCATGTCATTCTTCATCAATTCCATCTCACATCTAAAATCTAATTTAACCTTCCCTATAACCCTCGAATCCATAGAATCATAGAGATATAAAATTTCCCTAGGGTTAAATATTCTTGGAGGCATCTTCGAAGATCTTTGCAAACCCTCTAAAATAAATCACCAAATTCCAACCCCAAGGTCCTGGTACAAACTACCTCACCTTTGGTGATATATCCACACACTCAGGAACTTCAAGATCTGATACCACCTGATGCAACAAGGAAAAGGAGTATCAAAGAATGGATAGTCCAAACCCTGATGCAACCAAAGAAACACAACAAAAACACACAACACCAACAACAAAAATAATAGAAATATGAAATCTGATTCATAAAACAATTGATTACATGCAATGTGCCGGATGTAAGTCCTTCTCGATTACAACCAATTACAAAGAAAATAATAGTTCTGCAAGATCCCTCAAGATCCAACTCAACCTCAACCCTAGCTACCTATATTTTAAACAATAGGTCACAAAAATTTGATAGAAACCTCCAAGAAGATCTGAACTTGTGCCCACAGGCCTCCAAGCGATCTTCTATTTCTAAGCCTCATCCACTAGCTCTTCTCACAAACTCCCAACTCCAGATTCCAACTTAAATCTTAGCTGCTCCATGCTTAAAAAATACTACTAAAATTCTACCCTATACCCTCCTTAAATACTATCATGTCCACAAGTTGGCCTATTGCAACATAAACCTTATATTAATTACGTATTCAAGCCACAAGTCAGCTTGCAAACAAACATTAAATGACCCAGTCGACCATTCCATTCCACTCAATGCACCTAGGGTAAAGATCCAAGACCTAAATACATCCACACACATCCCCATGATTGATCCACATCATGATCACATGCTACATCCATCAAGTCAACCTCCCAGATTTGAAGAGCACAAGTTAGCAAAGTCACACTGCCGAGCATCAGCAAAAACTGCCAAGCACCAGAAGTTGTCGAGCCCCTTGGCCAATACATGCTGAGAAAATCTAAAGATGAGAACCAGAATGTGTCAAGCCCTTAAGATACCAATCTCCTCATCCAACACTACACCTAAAAGTGACCAATCAATACCACTCTAACTAAGAAACACTGATCCAACAAAGATCAAAACACACCAACATGTAGGTTTCCAACTACCCCAGGATGCTCCTGCATCAAACACCTATGTGCACCAATCAAATGAAACTAAGGATCCAAATGGACTAAGGTGTATCAAGGTTTATAGATGTACCTTAGGGACCCTTGACCACACAAATGGATCAATACACAATTGGGATGATCTCAAGGATCTATCCTTATTATAATGAAAATAAAATCAATTATGCCATGGGTGCCCTACACCATACTCCTCATGAAAAAATGAACTCAAGTCTCTTGAGTTGGAAAGTATTCAATTTGAAAGCCTATTTTCTGAATTTCTTTAGGGGTCATACAAGTGGAATCTTCTAGAGGTTGATTCTTCCACTTAACCAGATACTCATAGTAAGTGGTTCTCCTAGTTTTCTTACCCTTTTTTTCTAGAATGCATTCAATCTTAGGAATGGTTGATGTGGGTAAATATAGTAATTCTTCATGTTGAGGATCTGAATCACCTACAACACAATCATCACTAACATTAAATTTATATGCATAGATGTTAGTAACATTAAAAATAGGAGATGAATCAATATGCGAAGGTAATTCAATCTTGTAGGTATTGTTTCCACACTTCTTTAGGATCTTGAAAGGACCAATATTTTTCATCCTGATTTTACTATACTTATCCTTAGGTAGCCTTTCTTTCTTGTCGTGAATCGTCACTATATCCCCCACTTTAAATTGTAAATCTCTTCTCTTCTTGTCTGTATTCTCTTTATACTTTTTAGTGGTATGTTTCAATTTTGTTTGCACCTATTCATAGATATCCTTCATTACTTCAGCAAAATCCTCTGCCAAGGAAATTCTCTTCTCCATTTCCTTCACATATCTGAGTTCCAGTACACCCCTATGGTGAACACCATACACAATTTGTAAAGGAGTCAAACCAGTACTCCTATTGACCTAATCATTGTAAGAGAATTCTACTTGGGCTAGAATTGAATCCCAAGTGAATCCATGTGCTTGAGTTAGATATATCAAAATATTTCCAAGGGACCTATTGATTACCTCTACTTGACCATCACATTGTGGATGATATGTAGATGATAGAGACACATTGGTTCCAAGCTTTCTCCATAGTCTTCTCCAAAAATGTCCCACAAATTTAGGGTCTCTATTAGATATGATTGACAAGGGTAAGCCATGAAGTCTAACAACCTCCTTGAAGAATAACCCTGCTATATGAGATGCATCATGAGTTCTTCTACATGGTATGAAGTGTTTCATTTTAGAAAATCTATCCACTACTACATAAATATTGTCAAATCCAGTTTTGGACTTAGGAAGACCTAGGAAAAATTCCATACTTACTAAATCCCATGGTTTTGAAGGAATAGGAAATGGAGTATACAACCCTGCATTTAATGTATGACCCTTTTTTTTTTGACAAACTATACAACTCTCTACAAATTTTTTGACATTTTTCTGCAACTTGGGCCAGTGATAGAATCTCCTTAAAAGTTCCAATGTTTTATCTACACCAAAGTTCCCTTCTAAACTCCCACAATGCTTCTCTTTAATGACATTTTCCCTTATGGATCCTTCTAATACACACAACAAACTGCATTTGAAAAGTAATCCATCCTGCACAAGGAACTCTAAGAACTCAGTGTGATCTCTCTGTCATGTTAGTAAAAACTTGATAGGATTCCTTGAAGTCCTCATCTATTGCATATATATCTTTCATACCATGAACCGAAACACTTTCTAGTTGAATAGTCTAAATGGCTATGTGTATCCTACTGAGAGAATAAACAACCTTATTAACAATCTCTTTCTTATATTTGATTGTGAATGTGTAAGATTGTAATAATTCCACACATTTTACATTCCTATGGTGAAGCTTTTCGTGTCTATTCAAAAAACTAAGAGCAGGATTGTCAGTGAAGACAATGCATACTTTAGGTAACAATTAATGCTTCCATTTCCTAAGTGAATGAACCATGACATATATATCAAGATCATAGGTTGAATATTTCTTCTTATCTTCATTCAACTTCTCACCGAAGAAGGCAATTGGTCTCCCTTCTTGGCTCAAAACCCCACCAATGGCCTTATTTCTTGCATCACATTCCACTATTAAGACTTTGTGAAAGTTTGGTAGAAATAGGATGGGTTGCTATGCAATCTTCCTTTTCAGAAACATAAATGATTCATTAGCCTCATTAGTCCACACAAAAGTACATTTTCTTCCACCTTTAATGGTATTTATGATGGGGGCGCATATGCCACTGAAGTTTCTAATACATTTCCTATAGAATCTACACAAACCATGCAAGAGTTTTACCTTTGAAGTAGTAGTAGGTGGTGGCTACTTGAGGATGGCTTCAACCTTAGAAATATCCATCTTGAGAGTATTCTTGTATATCAAAAATCCTAAGAACACAAGTTCTTCCTTAAGGAACACACACTTTTCTAAATTGATCTTCAACTATTCCTCATGGAGTTTCTTCTGTACCATGTCCAAATGCTTGAGATGTTCATCCTTACTCCTGCTAAAAATCAGAATATCATCAAGATATACAACAATGAGAAAAGGCTTCAAGACTTCATTCATAAGTCTCATAAATGTTCTTGGATCATTGGAAAGACCAAAAGGCATTACAAGGCACTCATAAAGACCCTCTATGGTCTTGAAGGTTATTTTCCACTCATCTTCACCCCTGATCCTTTTCTGATGATAACCAATTTTGAGGTCCACCTTGGAGTAATATCTTGCACCTCCTAAACAATCTATTAGATCCTCTATTCTAGGCACAATAAACCTATATCTTATGGCTATCCTATTGATTTCCCTAGAATCAGTACATAATATCCATGTACCCTTCTTCTTAGGTGATATTACTGTAAGGACTACAAAAGGAGTCACACTCTTCCTAATGAACCCTTTGGACAATAATTATTCAATCTATCTTTCTATTTCTTGGTTCTGTTCAGGGGTCAATTTTTAGGTTGCCTTGTTTGGAAGGGTGGCTCCTGATATGAGGTCTATGCAATGAATTACTTCCCTCTAATGTGGCAATGTCTCCATTTTACTTTCTATAATTACACCATGATACATGTCCATCAGTGCTTTGGCTTCTTTGGGAGACACATCTCTCCCTATGGTTTTGGTTTTTGGCTTCTCTAAGGATGCCTTTTAGGTCTCACAACTAGTGCAAAACATGGTGTATTCTTCTCCTTCAAAAATTTTATAAATTCTCTCTCCTACACACAAGACACTACTCACAACATGTTTTTCCTTCCCATCATAAAGAAGTGAATTTATAACATACTTAACACCACCTTTAGTTATGGTATACACATTGGTTTTCCCATCATGTTTGGTATTCACATAAAATTGCCAGGGCCTTCCGAACAATAGGTGACATGCATCCATCTCTGTGACATCACATAGAACTCTATCTACATACTCTCCTATGTTGAACTCTACCCAAATTTGTTCACAAATGAGGGTTTGTTTCTCTTTTGTCAACCATGAATCTCTATAAGGAAATAGATGAGGGATCCTTTGTAGTTTTAACTTTTGGAATAACTCTTTAGATACAATATTATCAGTGGATCCAAAATCTATAATAACTTTGCATACCTTATTATTCACCTTGCAACTTGTCCTTAATAGTGACTTTATTTGAGGTAGCTCTAAGGTGGTAGGTACTCTTAGGAGTGTTCTTTGCTTCATGAGGCATTCTCCTTGCTCTATATTTACAAGACTTGAAGTTTTGGTGTGATAAGAAGACAGACTCTGGCTGTCATTCTCTTGTGTCAACTGTACCCTTCTATCTCCTCCTTGTTTTCTTGTGCGAAGATTCTTAGGACACCTAAAATATTGATGCCCAATCTAGTTACAATTGAAATACTTACCAGTGAAGACACTAGGTCCTCTTCCACCAAATCTTCTCCTACAGTTTAATCTCCTACCTTTGAAAGCACCTCTACTACTTGTCTCTCCCTTTGATTCCCGATTGGTAGATTCACCTTGGCTCCTTGGAAATGATCCTCTACCATTGAATCTTCCTCTACCTCTGAAGTTGTCCTCTCTACCTCTACTATTTTGTTCACCTTTTCTTATTTGTTTCTCTTCAACCCTTAGTTCCATTTGATAGAGCTTGTGTACAGTCTCAGGGTTGAACAAACTAAGTTCATCTTGAATACTGAACTTGAGACCATTCAAGTACCTTGCCAATTTTTGTTTATCATTCTCTAGTATCTTGGGTTTGAGAGTAATTCTATGGAACTCTTCTTTATAAGCACTCACATCAAGGTCTTTTTATCTTAGATTTTAAAGTTTCTTGTGTAGTACCACTTCATAGTCCTTAGGGACAAACTATTTCTTGATCCCACTCACCATCTTCTTCCAAGTGGCGATAGGGTTTGTTTCTTCTTCTACCCTCTCAATTTTTATGAAGGTCCACCAACCAAGGGATGGACCCTTCATCTTTGAATTAGCCAAGTTCACCTTCTAGTGTTCATATACCTCTTCACATTTAAAATAATTTTCTAATGCCTCTATCTAGTCCATGCATTCTTCTGGATTCATCTTACCAAAAAATGTTGGTAGATCCACTTTGTCTTTCCTCCCAACTCTTTCAAGGGATTTTAGGAGGGGTCTCTGATCAGTAAGTATTTCTCCTCTATTATGAATAGGAGCCTCTTCTTCCTCTTCTTTTGACTCCTCAACAACATTTCTTCCATGTTTTTTTTTCATCTTCTCTAATTTTTCTTCAAGTTTCCTGCTTCTAGAAACTCTCTTTCACAATCTTTGCCAATTCTATATTGGTCATCCTTGAGGGGAATTCCTCTTCTCATAGATTCTTTGTCCTATCTCCCATAGTGTAATTCATTTTCCCAAGAACAATCTTAGTGCTCTGATACCACCTGATGTAGAGAGCATAGCAAGAAGACCAAATGATGCACAATCTCTTTCACAACTCTTCAACCTTTACCTAGGTTCAATCTGACTCCACCAAACTTTATATAGGATGGGTTTCAACTTGTACAATAGGTCTTGAAACCTCCCTTAACTCAATACAACCTTCAAGGTTATAAACAATTTCCTTTTAATTTATGTCTTAGGGACACTTTTCGTAAACTCAAGCCAAAGTGTGAACTCTTCACCATTGGCTTCAACCAATAAATATAATGGTTGGAACACCTTACTAGGGTCCTATAGATAGGGAATCACCCAAACAATCAATGTCCTATAAATCCTTGTAGCCCTATCCAAGAGGTTTTTCTTACACAAATTTTTATTATGGAGGGAACATAATGAAACAAGAATGTTTCCAGATACCCTTTGTGGAGTTACTCCAATCCTTAAAGACCCAAAGTCCAACTCTACTCTAGCACCACTAAATCCTTACAAAGTACATAGACCTAATTAGCTAGATTATGCTTGGTTTACAAAGAAAGTGGTCAATTATGGGTTGAAATAATGGATTCAAGAATGGGGAAGTCTTATACTATCCCCAAATGATCTAAATCAACCCTTCAATTCATCACTCTAAGCTAATTGTTCATCTATTCATGACTGCAGATATCTGACTGGCTAAATACATTGAGATATTTATCCCAGGGCTTGATGCTAAGCCTAGAAAAACTCCATATCTCATCCTAAGCCTTTGAAATCATTAAGCATACACGCCTAAATTGCATTTCCCAATAGGTCGTGTATTTCCACTGAAGAAATGTCAAGTTAGGGATCCATTTGTACAATAGGCCTAGATTTGATGCCCTACTGGACTGCTTTTACCAAAATGTTTGTAACTTTCATTCAAAAACTCTAATTGAGACCAAATCAAATGATTTGAAGAGTGAAATTACAAGGCTACCTAATCATGGTATTAATTCCAGTCTACCAATCCATAGACGTTCGTACAGACAAAAATTTCTCAAGGAAATCTAGTTATCTTATTCAAAACCATATCAAACTTTTGTCTACAACTTCCAACCCTGTTGAAGAGGCTTGAACTTGTTCAAATAACATAAAAGAATAGATCCAACCAATCCATGGATGGCTATGACCATTGGAAATCATATTTTAACTTCTCAAGAAACTTTTCAAAAAGTTGCTCAAGCAACACTAACAACATTTTGACAACTTTGCAACATTGCTGCATTTTACATTCGTTGAACCCAAAATGACCTCTATTGGATTCCTATGACCATGAAATGATCAAATATGATAAAAATGAATAAAGATCCTTTAATTTAACAATTTGACACTTTAAACACCTATAAAACCTATGTGCACCTATCAAATGCAACTAAGGATCCAAATGGACTAAGGTGTCCCAAGGTTTATAGATGTACCTTAGGGACCCTTGACCACACAAATGGATCAAAACACAAATGGGATGATCTCAAGGATCCATCCTTATTAAAATGAAAAGAAAATTGTGTATGACTTGGGTTCCCTGCACCAATAACCATCACTACAAATTTCATGGCATCATCAGGGGTATCCATAACAGTCATGGATCTCTTGTCTCTTTGAGATTTTGTCAATTCTACAACCAATTATCCATAGATTTTCCTTGGGGTAGGAATCTCACCAGTGGAGCTAAAACTTGTAACCCTTCTAATTACTTCACCACTGATCTTGTGGTTCTCATCCAACCATAATAATTAATCATGAAACATACTCAATACATATCTCTTCGAGTCATTATGAAAGTAGTCAGGGAAATCAAGTGCATTCAGAATACCACTATTCATCATATGTGCATACTCATTCTTGGAGCTTCCAAATTCATAAAAAATTACATACCCTTCTTTGATACATGATTCTCCAAGTTCCTTCATCTTTTTATGAATGAAAGAATAGATGTCCTCTTTTAATAAAAATTTAGGTGGGATCAATGACAACGCTCCAACTTTGTCAACCTCGGTGGCCTTCATAGGATGCAACTTGAATTATGGTCATGATTCTTCAACATGTGCAATTAGGGTAGGAGTATCAATCTCTTGTGCCATCTTCAAATCTCCTCAACAATAAAAATTACAAACTCAACTCCAATCAATCGAATCATTCACTTTAACTCTTTCTCTATTTGCATAGGGTTTAGCACTCTCACTCTTCAAATTCAACTGTTACTCACAAAATTCAAGTAGATAGGTTCTGAAATTTAGTTCACACTAGCTCATAAACAGTTCTCATGAAATAAATGTGTGTAAATGATCTCTTCTTATGTATTTATAATTTTACTGGGGTTTTACCATTCATATCAGTTACTGTTACCTATTCAAATGGTTAACCATCTTACTGTTCATTCATTTAATGGATAATTATACCCTTCGGTTCACTTCCAACAGTAATATTTGACAATGGTTATAACATTTTCATAATACCATTAAGGATAAGCATAGTGACATCACCTCACATCATATTATGCTAATTTGGATTATTTACCACTAATTTTAGGGGACCAATGGATAGGACATTTGTATTCTTCCACTTAAGTCAATTTCATGACCTAGTTACATGGTGAATTCTCAACACTAGATGGTTGAGATCCCAATTCAGATGAACTTAATCCTCCTTATTTCATAATCCAAATTTTCTTCATATTAATTCTTACTTCTTCAACATTTACGATCTTCTTTCCTTCATTTTGTGGTGACCAGTTCAATGGACTATTTATGCAATCTATTGCTAGATGACCCAATCTATTACATTCATAATAGATCATGCCAGTTGATCTCCATGGTCCAGGATAATTTCTCAAGTTGATTATTCTACAATTTTCTACTATATGTCCATGAATTCCATAGTTTGCACAAATTACACCAAATTGTTATTTTCTACCATAAGTGTTCATCGCTGGCTTAGATGATCCATACTTAGCATTTTTGACCTACACTCTATAGCTTTGTGTCCATACTTATTGCAATTATAGCAATATCCCTCAAATCTTGCTCCATACTTAGCATTAGGACTAGATTTGTTAGAGTAATAATACCTTTGGATTATTAATTAAATCATGTTGATTTAATTATTTAAGTAGTTATTACTCTTTTTATCTTAAGCTTTCTCTTAGGTGCATTATAATTAATATTTCTATTAATTATTAATGGGCAACCTATCTTTTTTAGCCTTTAGGGTTTTGTTCACCTTATTAGGTTGAAATTTGTAATTATTGTTAATTTACTTGGAATAGACTTTTTCTCCTCTTTTTCGGAGTATCTCTGAGCTTCTGAGTTTTTTTATTTTTCCTCCTTCTTGATTCTTCCTGTAACAGGTCATTTGCATGCAGGTATCCTTGGGTGCTACTAGATTAGTATTTCTATGATATTTCATTGTATCAAATCTCCTCTGCTGCTGCATGGTCTGGTGTTTTTGAAGTGGAAAAGTTTTATCTTTTCAAGGTTTTTTGTCTTGAATATGGGGGGCATCATTTTTGGTGCACTTTGGGCACAAAGAGACCTCACGATCATGTCTAGAATTCCCCAAAACCCCCATTTTCATATAAGGCATGACCTGTTTGGGCCATAATGACCTTAGGAGCAATGTTTTACCCACATGCCATATGACACACAAAACAAGGAAAAACAATCAAAAAAATATTTTTTGTGCCTTTTTTGGACATGCCACTAGCGCACCACCCACACCCCACTAGTGCTGAGCCAGCGCTCCACCAACACTAGTGGCCCACCCGTGCATCACCATTATTGATGGACTACCTGATCGATACCCAAGCGCTGCTTGATCACTACCTAGCTTCCACTGCCGCCCGCTACATGCTGACGTCATCATTCTGTCAGCTAACATCGTCATTTCGGCCACTCAAATTTTTTTCAACCGACCCTATGCTGACATCATGAATCTCATAGGTGACATCAACAACCCATACTGACGTCTGTAGGTGATGACCATTTGGACATCAATTTTTTTCCTGCTCTATATTTTTGGTAGAGAGCTTGCAATTTTGAGCGCCAGTTGGTTTTTGCGCTCATAACTTGAGCATATGGCATCAAAATTCAACAAATAATATAGCATCAGAAAGCTCTTTCTAAGCCTGATCCAAGAATGATGGTTTCATCTTCAGATTCTACCATTTTGTTACCCATTTCCATTGTCAAAGTGAGGCTTCAGTTTTCTTCCACTCTGCTTCTAGACATGAGGTTTTTTTCTCATTTTTATGCTTTCATAGTTACTTTTGGTATACAGGAGATAATTTACTATATTGTGGGGGGTGAATTTCTCTTTCTGTCATTTACTTTAGAAAGATCATTCTACTTTTGTCTTCTTTCTCTCAATATTAGACCCTTCAATTGCCTAAGTGACACCTCATAACTTTCACACCTAGAAAGAACACATCACCAGGTTGCTAATGTCAGGAGGCTTATGGAGATGGAAAATTGTATGATTCAGTCCAGGTCCATGGATTTGTTTTTTTAGGAAGAGGCAGTAAATTGAGTAAACTTTATTCAGAACCAGATGCCCCACAAGGCAATTTGATATATGACTCCTAAAGAGGCTTGGTCTCATGTCAAACCTGATGTATCTTCATTCTAGGTTTTTGGTAGTGCAATATGTACATTTATAACTGATGCTCAGAGGAGAGAAATGGAGTGGAAGAGCTGACTCATCATTTTTTTTGGCTACTACGAGGATGTCAAGGCATATAGGTTGTTGGATCCTGATTCTAGAGAGGTCTTATTTTGATGGGATGTCCAGTTTAATGAGCACCTTCCTACACTAGATACCCTATCTCTAGATTCTACTTCACTTACCACTACTCCCCCATCTCTTCCAGATTGTTTTCAGGCTAATAATGATGATCTTGGTGATCACCCTTTACGTCCACCATAGGCTCCTCCATAGATGCCTAGATGGGCTCATATTATTGTTGAGGCTACAGGATCTATGGAAGGTGATCCTTCATCTTCCCATTGTACCCGGTCTCATACTGCGGATTCTAGCCTTCTGATTCATGCCTTTTGTGATGATCCTCATAATTTTTCAGTTGTGACAGGACATCTTGAGTGGGACAATGCTATAGAGGAGGAGTATTCTTCTTTGATGAAGAATCATACATGGGATCTTTGTTCTCTTCCTAAGGGAAGAAAGTTAGTGCGATGCAAGTGGTTGTATCATACTAAGTTTGTTTTTGATGGTTCTATTGATAAGTATAAGGCCTGTCTTGTTGTGAAGGGTTTCTCACAGATTGAGGGTATTGATTACACTGAGACTTTTACCCCTATCGCCAAGATGAATTCTATTTGCCTCACCTTATATCTCACAGCTTCTCAAGGATGGCCCATTTTTCAGATGGATGTGAAGACTGTATTCTTGCATGATGATTTCAATGAGGATATCTGTAGTGAGTAGTATTGGAGTTGATGAAAACTATCAACCCACAACTCCCAAGAATCACCTGCATGCAAACCTGTCACAGAAAGAGAGAAGCAAAAAAGCTATGGAGGCCAAAAATCACAGATTGATGGAAGAGGAA